>JAKSZT010053770.1:56198609-56242787 GCA_026826555.1 Tolypeutes matacus | reverse complement strand
GTATATACCCAGCAGTGGAATTGCTGGATCATATGGAAGATCTATTGCTAGTTTTCTGAGGAACCGCAAAACTGTCCTCCACAGTGGCTGGACCATACGGCAGTCCCACCAGCAGTGGATGAGGGTTCCTATTCCTCCACATCCTCTCCAAAATTTAGTGTCCCCTGTTTTTTAATAGCTGCCACTCTGATGGGTGTAAGATGGTATCTCATTGTAGTTTTGATTTGCATTTCCCTGATAGCAAGTGATGTTGAGCATTTTTTCATGTGCTTTTTAGCCATTTGTATTTCTTCCTTGGAGAAGTTTCTTTTCAGGTCACTTGCCCATTTTTTAAATGGGTTGTTTGTCCTTTTATTTTCAAGGTGTAGGATTTCTTTATATATGCAGGATATTAGGCTCCTATCAGATATATGGTTGCCGAATATTTTTTCCCATTGGGTAGGTTGCCTTTTTATTTTCTTAATAACATCCTTAGAGGTGCAGAAGTTTTTAATTTTGAGGAGATCCCATTTATCAATTTTTTCTCTTGCTGCTCGTGCTTTGGCTGTGAAGTTCATGAAATCATTTCCTATTACAAGGTCCTGTAGATGCTTCCCTACATTATCTTCCAAGGTTTTTATTGTTTCGGCTCTCATATTTAGATCTTTGATCCATCTTGAGTTGATTTTTGTATAAGGTGTGAGATGGTATTCTCTCATTCTTTTGGATATGGATAACCAGTTCTCCAAGCACCATTTGTTAAAGAGGCCACTCTCTCCCAACTGAGTGGGCTTCGTGGCCTTGTCAAATATCAGATGACTGTATATGCGAGGATCTATATCAGAACTCTCAATTCGGTTCCATTTGTCAGTAGGTCTATCCTTGTGCCAATACCATTCAGTTTTGATCACTGTAGCTTTGTAGTATGTTTTAAAGTCAGGTAATGTGATACCTCCAACTTCATTTTTCTTTTTCAATATATCTTTGGCAATTCGGGGCCTCTTGCTTCTCCAAATATATTTTGTGGTTAGTTTTCCAGTTCCTTAAAAAATATAGTGTTGACTTTTATTGGGATTGCATTAAATCTGTAGATTAGTTTGGTAGGATAGACATCTTGATGATGTTTAGTCTTCCTATCCATGTACAGGGAATATTTTTCCATTTATTTAAGTCTTCCTTGATTTCCTTTAACAGTGTTGTGTAGTTTTCTATATATAAGTCCTTTACATCTTTAGTTAAATTTATTCCTAGGTATTTGATTATTTTATTTACTATTGTAAATGGTATTTTTCCCTGATTTCCTCCTCAGTTGGATGGTTATTGGTGTACAGAAATTCTACTGATTTTTGAGCTTTGATCTTATAGTCTGCAACATTACTGAACTCTTTATAAGTTCTAGAAGCCTTGTTGTAGTTTTCTCAGGGCTTTCTATGTATAGGATCATGTCATCTGCAAATAATGAAATTTTTTTCCAATCTGGATGCCTTTTATGTCCTTTTCTTGTCTCAGTCTCGTGCAAATACTTCTAAGACAATGTTAAATAGGAGTGGTGATAGTGGGCATCCTTGTCTTGTTCCCGATCTCAGAGGGAAGGCTTTTAGGATTTCACCGATGAAAATGGTGTTAGCTTTGGGTTTTTCATATATACCCTTTATCATTTTCAGAAAGTTTCCATCTATTCCTATCTTTTGTAGTGTTTTTATGAGGAAAGAGTGCTGTATTTTGTCGAATGCTTTTTCTGCATCTAAAGAGATGATCATGTGATTTTTTTCTTTCAGTTGGTTTATGTGGTGTATTACATTGATTGATTTTCTTATATTGAACCATCCTTGCATACCTGGGAGAAACCCACTTGGTCATGGTGTATAATCCTTTTGATATGTTGTTGAATGCGACTAACAAGTATTTTGTTAAGGATTTTAGCATCTGGGTTCATTAGAGAAAAATTCTGTAATTTTGCTTTCTTGTGGTATCTTTATTTGGTTTTGATATTAGGGTAATGTTGGCATCATAGAATGAGTTAGGTAATATTCCTTCTACTTCTATTTTTAGGAAGAGCTTAAGTAGAATTGGTGTTAGCTCTTTCCGGAATGTTTGGTAGAATTCAGCTGTGAAGCCATCTGTTCCTGGACTCTTCTTAGTTGGGAGGTTTTTAATGTCTGAGTTTATCTCTTTACTTGTAATTGGGCTGTTGAGTTCATCTGTTTCTTCTTTCATCAATGTCGGCTGTTTGTGGGTTTCTAGTAACTTGTCCATTTCCTCTAAATTGTCTTTCTTGTTGGCATATAATTTTTCAAAGTATCCTCTTATGATACTCTTTATTTCTGTGGGGTCAGTAGTGATATCACCTTGCTCATTCCTTATTTTATGTATTTGCATCTGTTCTCTCTTTTTCTTTGTTAGTCTGGCTAAGGGTTTGTCAATTTTGTTGATATTCTCGAAGAACCAACTTTTGGTTTTGTTTATTGTCTCTAGTGCTTTCTTATTCTCTATTTCATTTAGTTCTGCTTTAATCTTTGTTATTTCCTGCTTTCTACTTCCTTTAGGTTTAGTTTGTTGTTGTTTTTCCAGTTCCTCCAAGTGTGCAGTTAGGTCTTCAATTTTACCTCTTTCTTCTTTTTTTATATATGAATTTATGGCTATGAACTTCCCTCTCAGGACTGCTTTCGCTGCATCCCATAGGTTTTGATATGTTGTGTTGTCGTTTTCATTAGTTTCAAGGTAGTTACTGATTTCTTTTGAAATTTCCTCTTTGACCCACTGTTTGTCTAAGAGTGTGTGGTTTAACTTCCATATCCTTGTGCCTAACCTGTTTCTCTGGCCCTTAGTGATTTCCAACTTCATTCCGTTGTGGTCAGAGAAATTACTTTGTATAATCTCAATCTTTCTGAATTCATTGAGTGTTGTTCTTGGCCTAGCATGTAGTCAATTTTGGAGTATGTTCCATGTGCACTGGAGAAGAATGTAAATCCCTCTGTATTTGGGTATAGTGTTCTGTATATGTCTATTAAGTCCAAATCTTCTAATGTATTGTTGAGTGCGTTAGTTTCTTTATTGATTCTCTGCCCAGATGTTCTGTCTAATGATGATAGTGGTGTGTTGAAATCCCCTGCTATAATTGTAGAGGAATTTATTTCTCCTCTTAGTTTTTCCAGAGTTTGCCGCACGTATTTTGAGGCACCTCGATTAGGTGCGTAAATGTTGATGATTGTTCTCTCTTCTTGAGAGATTACTCCTTTTACTAGTATGTAGTGTCCATCTTTGTCTCTTACAATAGTTTTGCATTTAAAGTCTACTTTGTCTGATATTAGAATAGCTACTCCTGCCCTTTTTTGGCTAAGGTTAGCTTGTAAAATGGTTTTCCAGCCATTCACTTTCAGCCTCCTTGAATCCCTGAGTCGAAGGTGGGTTTCTTGTAGACAGCCTATAGATGGATCATATTTTCTTATCCATTCTGCCAATCTGTGTCTTTTTATTTGTGAATTTAATCCATTTACATTCAGTGTTATTACTCGTAACGAATTTCTTACTTCAGTAATTTTTTCTTTGGGTTAATGTATGTCATATGTTGTTTTGTTTCTCTTTTTGAATTTTCAGTTTTTTTTTTTTATTTATTTATATATATTTTTTCAGTTGTTTTTAAACTCTTCTCCAACTCTCTCTCCTTTGTTTTTTCCATTCAACTTGTAGAGATTCCTTTAGTATTTCTTAAAGTGCTGGTTTCTTCTTGACATACTCTCTTAATTGCTGTTTATCTGTGAATATTTTGAACTCTCCATCATTTTTGAATGCCAATTTTGCTGGATAGAGAATTTGTGGCTGGAAGTTTTTTTCTTTTAGTGTTTTGACTATGTCATACCACTGTCTTCTTGCCTCCATGGTTTCAGCTGAGAAATCAGCACTTAATCTTATTGTGCTTCCCTTGTATGTGATGGTTCTCTTTTCTCTTGCTGCCTTGAGTATTTTCTCTTTGTCTTGAGCATTGGACAATTTGACAAGTATATGTCTTGGAGTTGGCCTGTTGGGATTTATACTATTTGGGGTGCGCTGTGCTTCCTGGATCTGCACATCCATCTCTCTCAATAGAGTTGGGAAGTTTTCAGCCATAACTTCCTTCAACACTCCTTCCGTTCCCTTTCCCTTCTCTTCTCCTTCTGGGATGCCCATAATGCGTATGTTTGTGCGTCTTGCATTATCGGTTAATTCCCTGAGACCATACTGGATTTTTTCTATCTTTTTGTCTATGTTTTCTACAATCTCTTTGATTTCAACTGTATTGTCTTCCATATCACTAATTCTTTCCTCTGCATGTTCAATTCTGCTGCCATGTGAGTCCAGCGTCTTTTTCATTTCCTGACTTGTGTTTTTGTTCGCCATCATATCCATTACCTTTTTAGGTGTGTTAGCTATTTCTTCAGTATATTCTCCCAGTGTCTTCTTTATATCCTTAATCTCTTCCTTCAGTTCTTTAAGTTGGTCCATGATATTTGTTTGGATAGCTTTGATTAGTTGTTCAATGTACTGCATTGCTTCCTGGTTTTTATTTTGTGCATTGGACTGGTCCATGTTTTCCAGTTTCTTAGAGTCATTTGTTTTTTTCTGTTGCCCTCTGGTCATCATATTATCTTGATGGGTTTGTTCAGTTGATTAGGTTTTCTCTATGCTCTAGTATTTTATTTAGCTGTTGGTTCTGCGTGTGAGTTAAGTTTTCTCTTTGGCAGTTTTTCTTCTTATTTTATTTCCTTGCTTCTTTCTATGTTCCCTTGAAGGCAAAAGGTTATGGCCAGAGAAATCAAAAGATGTAAGGAAGGCAGAAGGATAATAGAAATATTGATAAAAGTTAGAAGAGGGGCAAAGTGAGACTTAATGAGATGAATATTTAACTTGTGTAGGCAGTGTAGAGTACTAGGAAAAAATATGGAATTCCTACAATGGACTGGGAAAACAAATGGAGGAATATATATATAGTGATTTAGAAGGCTAGAATTATGAGGAGGGAGAGAAATAGTAAAGAAAGGTCTGAAAGGAAAAAGTTAATACTAATTAAAAAAAAATAAAAAAGAAGAAGAAGAAAACAAAATAGATGGGATAGAAATTGACACCCTTAAGTTGTGGGCCTATGAAAAAATGTTGTCTCTAAAAGCCACAACAGAAAACAAAAGTCAGAAAGATGCAGGAAGGATAAGCGATAGTTTGTAATACAGAATCAATATATACAGTGAGTGGGAAATATCTGAATAAGAAGCCCAGCAATGAAGCGACAAGCTGGCAGCACCTATTTAAAAAAAAAAAAAAATAGAAGGAAAAAGGAAGGGGGGAGGAGAAAGGAAATAATAGCAATAGACCAGAAAGTAACAGAGAGAAACCAAAGATCCACACAAGCAAGCAGTCAAACAGAGCTAAGGGGGGTCAATGATTCCCCTAGGGTCCACGTTGATCCTTCCTGCCTACTTGTGTTTATCAATGAATTTCCCCCAGGGTTTAATAGCTTTTAGCTATTAAACTAAATTAAAAAGAATTTATTTTTCATTTGTTGAGGTGACCTCACTTTTTTTTTTTTTTTTTTTAAATTTTAATTTTTTAGCCAAATGCAGGACCCAAAATAATTCCTCCTCTAGACCAACCCCCTTACGGAAGGGACCCTAGCTGGGCCAGTGGAAATTAATCAAGCACGTCCCACTTTCCGGACTCCCCAGGTTAGCTGAAGCTCTGATGTTAGTCAGTGAGGAGTGCTAAAGATGGTGGATTCCACCCCTTCTGGCGCCGAGCTCCAGCGTTACCGGGCTGCTCAGTAAATCAGTTTGAGTGCAGATTTGCGTCTGCTCTCAGCCTAATGGTGCTTCAGGTCGGCTTATCTGCTCCCCAAAGCTATGGGGCGGTGCAGGCAGCCAGATCGATATCTAAAAATATAAAATACCCTTCCCTGTCTTCCAACAGAACCCTCCCTTTTTTGGGAAGTGTCCCTTCCTCCTGGCTCCGCACCTGCCCGGGTCTTATCCCTGGGTGGCTAGGGAAATCAGCTGCGTTTCCCGACCAAAATCCCCCCTCCGGTTCACCGGGTGCTGATTAGCTCGTTTGCTCTGTTCACAGAAGGTCCAAGGGGCGCCAGGCAGCCAGATCCCCAGAAAATAAAACTTTTTCGCCCCACCCGTGGCTCCAATTGGCCGTTTTGTTTAATTTTTTTTTTTCCCTAACCGCGGGTCTCAGCCGCCTGTGCCAACCTCCACCGGCAGCCTCAAAACTCACGAATCTCCACCGTTTGGTCCACGCCGCCGATCCGCGCTGATATATGTCCCAAGCTTCTCACTCCACTCGTGCACAGCACAGATCCCCAGGCAGGACCCCGTCCACAGTCCGCCTTGCTCTGGGAGCTTGCAGTGTGCACCCTCCTACACTAACGCCGTCTTGGCCCCTCCTCTTTACATATGATTTTGCAAATGTTGGTATGTATTGTGAAAATTTTGATTTTTACCCACAATAAAAAAAAAAAAGCAAGCACAAAAAAAAAAAAAAGAAGAAGACACTGCGTTAGCACCAAGCAGGTGCAAGCTTGAATAGAAAAACACAGAGCTTTAGGTAAAGAAAGACAAGATGGATGAAATGAAAATACACTCGAGGCATACAACCACAGCTTTGAAATGGCAGAGAAAAGAAGCAGCCAATTTAGAGGACAGAACAGCTGATTTTGAAAAGACAGAAGAACAGAAATGGGAAAAAAAATGGAAAAAAATTGAGCAGGTTCAGGGAATTGATTGATAGTACAAAGTGCAGCAACTTACATTTCATGTATCATGGAAGTACCAGAAGGAGAAGAGAAGGGAATAGGGTCAGAAGACATATTTGAAGAAACAGTGGTCAAATATATCAAAACTCTTATGAAAGACATAAATATATATATCCAAAGGCACAACCTGCTCCAGTCAGGATGTATGGTTTAACAACTATATAAGCAGAATTTTTTTAGAATTGGTGAGTCAGATCTTCAAAAAGTGTTCTATAATTTTGTCAGATTTCATTGTTTTGTGTCTTAATTTCACTACACGAAGAACAATTCCATTTGTTTCAAGTCTAATGTATATTCAATAACTGTGTTCTACATCAAACCCTGATGGAAAAAAATGAGGCCTACCATACTTTATAACATGCTGTAAGGGGTGTGTTGGCATACTGTGATACTGTGATACTGTGAAAGTGTCAAATTTTAGAGTATAAAGTTGATAGCATTTTTGTCGATGGCTGATTGAGAAAAATCCACAAATCCCTGTGGTACCTGCATCATGACAATAATATTGCTTTTAATCCTGGAAATTCACAAATATATAGAAAACAAATGATGTCTAATTTTCTTTCCCAGTTTTATGACAAAATATAGGCTGAACTAAAAGACTCACAGTAACCATTCTGGGATTTAGTTATTCCTTCACTAAATTGTACTGCATGAATTAGCATTTATGATAAGGTGCATCAACTCATACCCACCACAAAAGGCATATTTTATTTTTATCCCAAAACATAGTCACCTTTGGGTATAATTATTGTCTGAAGAAGTCATGTTGACTACCGAAAAAATTTTACTGCAAGATAAATTAAAACTTTATGTTAATAAACAGGTTGTAACTTTTTAAATGACATTTTCCCTTTCAAATAAAGGATCAGTTATAAAGAGTAAAGAAATAAAACATCCTCAGCTATTTGCCCGCCTCTTACTTCCCTGAATTCTAGCCTCCAACCATGCCTATGGTCTGAGTTAGATCCTACAAATCTACAGGCAGAAATGTAATCTAAATGATGGTATATATTAGAACACTTCAACCTGCCTCTGTTGATGATTCTTGATTTTCTCCTTCATGTAAATTCTAAGTGATTGGAATCACTCATGTCAAAAATCCGAGGTGATAGACTTCTGAATCCGCTTCTCACAAAGACCAAGTACCTTGCACATCTGAACCCCTCTAGATTTGGAGAAGGATAAGAGAGTGAGCTTGGGCAGAGTGCTGTAGTAAACATAACTGGAGAGGGATTGGCTGCATGATAGGTGTAGGCAGAAATCCCCAAATCCTATAAGCTGAGGAATCTGAAGATCATGATGCCCCATCAATGTTGTAGGATATAAGCACATGTGCAAAAGTCCACACCCTGACAAATCCTTGGTACTATGGAGCCCCACACCCCAGTAGGAGGACACCATGCAGCAAGGAACACTCAATGAAAATAGCACTCTCTTGTCTTGATAAAATCACATATTCAAATACCCATACACATTAATAAGCATGTGCTTACATTCATCACATGTTTCTTAAATTAGCCTCATTCCTCTATCATGTTGTAGACTCTTCATAAATTAAGGTATGGTACCACAATAGTCCTCACTTTGCCATTACAGGTGAGTTAGAGATATATGTTTTCTAAGGTTTTGGCTTCACGGTGATCCATATTTCACTAAATATGGGGTGTATTTCTCATAGTTTGTTATTTGTAGGGAAGCTTTTATGAGTATTAAAGTATCTTTTCTTTTTTTAAACAAATCATTTTTATTGATACATATTAATACAGCATAAATCCATCCAAAGTGTATAATCAGTATTTGGTGTAGTCACATAGTTGTGCATTTATCACTTTAGTCATTATTAGAGCATTTTCACTACTCCAATAACAATAATAATAATAAAAACAAAAAAGAGACAAACAAACAAAACACTTATAACCTTTCAATCTTTCTATGGTTCTCCTGCCTTACATGTCTGTGCTTCTGTTTCCATCTCTAGTTTATTTGTATTTATATTTAGTAAAAGCTGTCTTATATGTGCAATATTACTTATATTCATATTTCACATGAGGTTTCACTATGTTATACATCCCATGTTACATTTTTAGCTTTTCTTCTAGTAATATGGCCTTAGACTTTCCCTTTCAACCACTGTCATACTCATATAATAGCACTGCTAGTGACAAACACTATGATGGGTTTTCACCATTTCTATCCATTTCCAAAGATTTACAAACAACCTTTTTACCAATTCTGCACATATTAACCCTCAGCTTTCCATTATCTATCTTCATTCTATTTTCAGGAGACCTATATTCTAATTATTAAATCCATGAGTTTACACAATATATTTAGTTAATAATAGAACAGTCATACAGCATTTGTTCTTTTGTGTCTGGCTTGCTTCACTCATCATAATGTCCTCTAGGTTCATCCATGTTGGCATATGCTTCATGACTTCATTTCTTTTTATAGCTGCATAATATTCCATCATGTATATACACCAAAATTTGTTTATCCATTCATCATTTGATGGACACCTGGGTGATTCCATCTTTTCGCAATTGTGAATAATGCAGCTATGAAAAATGGTCTGCAGATGTGTTTGTGTCACTGCTCTCAGGTCTTCTGGGTATATACTTAGTAATGGTATTGCCAGGTCACATGGCAAGTCTATATTCAACTTCTTTAGTAACTGCCAAACAGTTCTCCACAGTGGCTGAACCATTCTACATTCACACCAACAGTGTTGGTAGGAATGTAATGAATAAGCATTACTATCTCTCCACATCCTCTCCAATTCTTGTAGCTTTCTGACTTTTTTTACTGGCCATTCTAATAGGTGTGAAATGATATCTCATTGTATATTTGATTTGCATTTCCCTATTGTCTAGTGATGTTGAGGAATTTTTCATCTGTTTTTTCACCATTTGAATTTCTTCTTTGGACAAATCTCCATTCAAGTATTTTGCCCATTTTAAAATTGAGTAGTTTGTCTTTTTATTGTTGAGATGTAGTATCTCTTTATATAACATGGATATCAAACCATTATTGGATATGTGCTTTCCAAATATTTTCTCTAGTACATATAGCCATGTAAATAGACAGAAGAAAACAGAAAATCAGTTATCAGTATCCATGGCATCTGACTTTGTCTTGACCAGGAAACAGAAGTATTCAACACACACCTACTAAAAACCTTATGAAGATGTAGGCGCGACAAAGTAATGTAAACAGCAACAACCAAATGTGGAAAAATCATTCAAATTTTAACTGTAACGTGTTCCCATAGGTTCATTTGATAAAGACAAAATCCTCACTGAAATCCTTAAATCCTTGCTTGGTGAGCTCAGTTTCTCTCACTCTTTGGTAATTCCCTGAAGTCCAATACAAATTTTTAACAACATACTCTTTAAGTCAGTTGTGAACCTCATTGTAACATTTTACAAAATGTATTCCTTTCCTTCCACACTTCCTCAAAATTTATGTCTTAATACAATGAGGGTAGAGAATGGAAATCTGATGGTTAATCTGCACAGAATTGGTTAAAAGGTTGTTTGTAAATCTTTGGAAATAAATGGAAGTGGTGAGAACACATCATGGTGTTTGTGACTAGCAGAGCTATTATATGGAAATGACAGTGGTTGAAAGGGAAAGACTAAGGACATTTATATACTAGACTGAAAGCTAAGAAATGTAACATGGGACTGTATGACATAGTGAAACCTCTTGTAAAATACAAATATGGGTGATATTGCATATATAAGACTGTTTTTACAAAATATAAATACAAATAAACTAGAGAGGTAGAAACAGAAAAGCAGCTATTACAGTAACAGGAGCATAGAGAGATGGAGAGGTGATGAGTTTTGTTTGGTTGTTTTTTGTTTTGTAGTATTATTATTACTGGAATTACTGGACAATGCTCTAAAAATGATTGAAGTGGTAAATTTACAACTATGTGATTGTACTGAACACCATTGATTGTACACTTTGGATGGCTTTATTACTTTAATATTATGTATCGATAAAATTGATTTGTGAAGATGAAAAAGAGAAAAAATTTACTTCTTCAATTATTGCTAAACGGATTGATAAACTGAAAATTGGATTCTAAATATTTCGACAAATTGTCAATATTAATAATTTATTCATTCAATAAGCATTCATTGAGTTTATTAGGATTCTAGGACTCTGTTACCACTAGACATCAACATCTCTAATAATGCTCTCTAATTTTCTTCCAATCTTTTTTATATTTGAATCAGTAGCTATGCTCTGTGATAACACTACAACAACATTAAAAACTCACTGATATAAAATAATTGAAGAAGTAAATTCATCAAATTAGAATCTAGAATATAGTTTATCAGGGGACTGGGTCAGGGTAGTTAATCTTAATAGGTACTGAGAACCTATTTTGGATAGTGGAAAGTTTGGGTAATGGATGGTGGTAATGGTAGCATGGCATTGAAAATGTAATTAACGGCACTGATTTATACAGTATAATGTTAAAAGGGGAAATTTTAGATTGTATATATTGTACAAGAATAAAAAAAATAAATAAAGCAGCAGTAACAGCAGTAGTAGAAGGCTTATCTGGACCTTTTTCTTCTCTTAAGACTAACCAAGATTCAATATCCTTGCCCTGAGCTTCTTCTTAGGGGGTGGTAGTCAGACTTTCACTTTTTACTCTCTGTAGATTTGTCATTGATGTCCTTAACAGGTTGAGGATATTTCCTTCTATTTCATAGATTTAAGTGGTTCTATCAGAAATGGATTTTAATTTTGGACATACCTTTTCTACATCTTTTCACTTGATCATATATGTTCATTTATGGCTATTATTTAGTCTATATATGTGATATTTTATGTTGTTTTATTTTCTTAACTTAAAACAACCTTGATTTTGGGGAATACATGCCACTCACCATCATATTATCTGTTAATAAATTATTAGATTAGAATTGAGAAAATTATTGTAAGAAATTTGCTGCATTATTCCTGAGGAGCATTGTTCTGGCCAGAGATGAGGTAGAACCAGTTGCTGGCTACTGAGGAGAAAGCAGAGGTGGCTTTCCCTGAGTTCATGTTCAAGGCTACCAGCAACAGCTGGCTATAGTTCTGCTGCAGGATATAGAAACATATACAAATTTAAAAATGTCTGGAATGGGCCAAAGGGCCATATTTTGCCAAATCCTGTTGCATAAAAAAATAAAAATAGATTTTAAATTGAAGATAAATTAAATAGATGAAATAATATGCATAAACAGAAAAACTTCCAACTGCTTATTATTATGATGATTGTGATAATGACATATATAATTTTATATTATCATTTAATATTTCACTTTATGCAGATGTATCATTTCTTGGAAATATTTTCTAAGCATAAGGATAACTTATATTCTTTTTCCTTTTTAAAATTTTCCGTTTTGATGAGGTCCATTTTAAATATTTTTTAATTTAGTTGCTTGAGTTTGGGTGTGAACTCTAAGTAATTATTGCTTAACAAAAGGTCCTGAAGATGCTGTCTTATATTTTCTTCTTTGCATTTCATTTTCTGGCTCTTATATTTAGGTCTTGATCCATTTTGAGTTGGTTTTTGTATATGATTTGATGTAGGGTTCTGCTTACATCCTTTTGCATATGGACATCCAGTTTTCCCAGGATGGCTCATTCCCAGTGGTCTTTGTACTCTCCAAAAAGCAGTTGGCCTTGAATGTGAGGAATGATTTCAGAACTCTCATTTTGAATCCATTGGTCAATATTTCTGTCCTTGCATCAATACCAGGCTGTTTTGATTAATGTATCATTATAATAATTTTAAGAACAGGAAGCATGAGTCCTCCAACTTCATTGATAGTTTCTGGATTTTCATTTTTGTTTCTTTGTATGGGCCAGCATTTCTTGTTTCTTTCCTTATTTAGGAATATTTTGCTGCAAACCTGTACATTTTAATATTTATAAAATATTAAACTCTAGAATTTAGCTCCCCTGCTGTTTTTTAAGTTGGTATACAGCTATTAATGGGACAGAATTTTTCTTGAATGCAGGCAGCTAATCTAAACAAAGAAACCAAAGCAAAAAGCACATTTCTTTGTCTTTGAAAATTGTCTCTGCATTGGCTGGTGATCTCATTCAGAGCTTAGTTTACCTTTCAAGAAGATCAAACAGATGCAAATAGAAGTGCAAGATCCTCTCTGTCTTATATGAGCCTGTGTGTAGCCATGGAGCCTGTTTCTTTTCCTGGGCATGTGCTTGCTAGTGGCTTCTGAATTTCCTTCCCTGTTTACAGTTACAGGAATTTGAATGAAAGTCCCCTTTGTTTCCTTTGATATGCTCATCTCCTCTTGTGCTCTCTGTGACTTAATTCAGGTACTCCTTTGCCCAAGACTGCTTAATTTAATTATTTCTCACACTGTTCAACCTTTGCCCTCAGAAAAAATTCTGGGATAGTGAGCCTGAGATAGTCCCTAAGACTTCCAGCTGATATATGGGTACTGGCATTCATGCACATAAGGATGCACAAGAAGCATTTGTCCCCGTACTACCTATGACGAGGCTTGGGGATGGGGAAAGGTAGCTACTACAGGGAGGGCGCAATGCAATAGTATTTACTATAATTTACCAGCATCTTCATCCCTCACCTACCTGGATTTTTCTCAGTGATCCACTAGACACTAGAATTTCAAAATAGTTGATTCAGATAGATCCTGCCAGTTCAATAGTTGGTTTGCTGGAGGGACTAAATCCTGAGCTCCCTACCCTGCCATGTTCTCACAATCCTCTCTTAATTTCCCTCTTGTTTTCAAAATTGCTCAAGGCCTATTTAAATTCTTTCAGTGGATTGCTTAGACCTTTGAATAAGGCCCAAAGTAATAAAAAAAGCCTACTGTATTTCCAGAATTGGCACTTTTACAGCAATTTTTCAGTTTATTCTTCTATAAGAATTCACTTTTCTGTCACACTAAATGATTGTGAATCCTTGGACTGAATCACTCTCCATCATTTCTTTGCATATGTTGGATCCTTCATCTTTTACTTGACTATCTCCTACTTAAGTAGTAAGCCTCAGCTGAAACACAACTTTCCCCTGGAGTGTGCTTAACCCACCAACATGGGCTCCCATGGCCCCTGTACTTTACAAACTCCACAGCTCTGATTTCCACTCCTTGTGGTAAATCTCCATTTCCTTTAGAGTCTAATCCACCAACCTGTGTGATTCTTGATGCTGAAGACTGTGTCTGGGCAGCACCTTATCTCCAGGATTGTCCCAGTGTCAGAGATATCATTGACCCACAAAACTCATTAGTCAAATTAAATTGAATTAAAAAAAAAAAAAAAATCTATGAATTATAGTTAAGTGGAAAGTTAATTCAAGGACTTTAGTGGACATGTTTTCATCAGGTTCATGTGGAAGTTATGAATAAGGCCCAGAACTATCTTTCTGGCAACGACAGTTGCTTCTGTGACACCAGATAAAACATCTGTCTGCATATATATGAGGGTGCAAAAATACCTTCTTAAAAACTCACATCATTTTATTATCAGTTAAATTTACAACTTCAAATATTAAAAAATAAATAAAAGCCTAAGTTGTCATATAAAATCTTTGCACTTGGCACTAATTGCTTAACAAGCTAAGAAAATCTTCAATAAATAACACATGTTTGAGAAGCTAAACACCTTGTATTGTTTTCACATCACTGTATAAGGTATTCAAGATGACCTTTTCTGAGCTAGATGGAAATTCAGTAATGTTAGACCAAGGGTAAAACATTTTAGAATTGAAAAGGATCTTGTAATTTTCCAGACTATTCATTTGAAAGTTTAGTCTATTGAGGCTTAGGCACAGTTTTCTGTTATTACACTCTACTCCTGTAGGATTTCAAAATGTAACACATGTTCTCACATGTCCATGTCCTTTCTCATGCTGTGTCCATTTCAGGAACTGTTACCACTATTGTTTCTGACTAGTAAGATCAAATTTGTGTCACAGAAAGGGGAAATCATGAGAAATGTGTATCTATATATTTTGAGTATCCCACAAAATTGAGTAAAAATTAAGAGCAGCAACTGAAATGTCAACTTATTACCTCTTACCTGAAATGGCAAAGTGAGGGCTGTGTACCATGCCTTAAATTTTATAGAGACCATAAATGACCATAGGGATGAGGTTAAATGAAGAAACATGCAATGAATATAAGAAAATGGTTACAGTACTAATGAGTGACTTTTGAAGAAGTGACTTTATTTAAGACAGGGAGTGATAGTGTCATTGAGGGCTCCTTGCTGCATGCTGCCATACCACAGGGTGTGGGACTCCTACTACAGAGGCTTTGTCATGGTGTTGATTCCTGCACTTGGGCTCATACCCTGCAACAGACAATGCTGGGTCACCATGATCCTTAGGTTCTTCAGCTTCCTGCTGTTCCACAGCACTGTCATGCATGGAAAAATGTCTTAAAGGAAAATCTTAGAATTTATGCCTATACCTCTCCTACAGCCACTCCTTATCTAGTTCCTTACCACAACACCCTGCCCGAGTATACTCTCTTCCCTTTCCCAAATCTGGGAGTTTTGGACATATGTGTTCCTTTTTCTTGGCATTTGTGTGAGTGACAGGAGGAAAGGGACACGCTACTCTCCTCATCCCTCTCTGAAGCTATTTTATTCACTCTCCAACTATATTCTTTTTCTCCAGGGTTTAAGGTTTTCAAAATAAAGGCATTGTATAATGAAATTGACTTTATATCTTCTTGATATAGGTGTTTGCTAGGGCATTATACACAGAGCAAAATTAAAAGAAAAAAAGAAGGTGGAAATTACGGAAACAAAGATTAATATCTTAAATTATATAGAATTATAATTATTAAGTCAAAATGCCTAAAGAGAAATCTAAAATAAACATGCAGTGCATAGAAGAAACTCTAATGAATATATAAATTAATTCTTATTTAAATATAGATATATGCATTTTTGTGGATTTGAAACAACATTAAAATGTTACCTTCCCTGAATAGTCTAGAAAGATTTTGCTAAACCAATAAAACAGTAACAGGGTTGTCTGCAGTTCAGTAGAAAATTAAACAATTGATATTGGTCTTACCTTCAAGAAGAGTCATGTCAAAAAACTGAGGAATATTCATAAAGAATGAATATTCACACAAATTTTAGAATAAATGAAACACTGACCATTTCTAAATTCACTGGAAATGGACCTGCATACTACTTGGGGTTAAGTAATCATAAATCATTTTATATCATTGGTAAAATTGAACACTAGGTGTGGCAGTTTGATATTATTTATGAGTGCCAAAAAGAGATATTATTTTATAAACTGGTCTGTTCCTCTGGGCATGATATCTTTTGATTGATTTAAATACAAAGGCTCTACATTTATTTGATTAAATCAAGATTAGGGCTTTGATTCGACCATGTCATTAGGGCGTGCAGGGTTGTGTCCCTGCTCCATTGGTGGTTTTTATAAATGGATGCTCAATCAAGAAGACAGAAAAAGAGACACACAGAGGAATAGAGACAGCTCCATAGATACAGAAGAGGAGAGAACTTGTCAGCTTTGATGCTGTGGCCCCGGGAAGAGAGATGAGCCATTATTTCTGAACACTCAATTCTATTCCATTGTTAAATATATCTGTGTTTATGCCAGTACCCTGCTGCTTTTATCACTGTAGCTAAGTAATATGCTTTAAAGTCAGGAAGTGAGAGTCCTCTAACTTCATTCTTCTCTTTTAAGATACTTTTGGCAATTCAGGACATATTTACCTTTCAAATAAATTTGATAATTTCCTTTTTCAATTCTGTAAAAAAGGTGGTTGAAGTTTTATTGGGATTGCATTGAATCTATAGATAAATGGGTAGAATTGGCATCTTAATGATATTTAGTCTTCTAATTCTTGAATATCAAATGTCTTTCCATTTATTTAGGTCTTCTTTGGTTTCTTTCAGCAATTTTTTTGTAGTTTTCCAAATACAAGTCCTTTATATCCTTGGTTAAGTTTATTCCTAATTAATTGATTCTTTTCATCTCTATTTTGAATGGCATTTTTCCTGACTTCCTCCTCAGATATCTCATTATTATTATAAAGAAACACTACTGATTTTTGTATATTAATCTTGTATCCTGCCACTTCACTGAACTCGTTTGTTAGATCTAATAGCTCTGTTGTGGATCTTTCAGGATTTTCTAGATATAGGATCATGTTATCAGCAAACAGCAAAAGTTTTACTTCTTTCTTTTCTATCTGGATGACTTTAATTTCTCTTTCCTGTCTAAATAGTCTAGCTAAAACTTCTAGCACAATATTGAATAACAGTGATGATGGTGAGCATCCTTGTCTTGTTCCTGATTTCAGTGGGAAAGTTTACAGTCCTTCCCAATTGAGTACAATGTTAGCTGTGGGTTTTTCATATGTACATTTTATCATGTTGAGAAAGTTTCCTTCTATTTTTATTTTCTGGAGAGTTTTCAAGAAAGGATGTTGGCTTTTGTCAAAATACTTTTCCACACCAATCCAAAGGATTATGTGGTTTTTCTTCCCCAATTTAGTAATGTGATATATCACATTGGTTGATCTCTTTTGTTGAGCCACCCTTGCATGCCTGGGATAAAACTGACTTTATCATGATGTAAATTCTTTTAATGTGCTGTTGGATTCGATTAGAAAGGATTTTGTTGAGGATTTTCGCATCTATATTCATTAGAGAAATTGGCCTACAAATTTCTTTTCTTCATATTATATTTATCTGGGTTTGTTATAAGGGTGATGTTAGCGTCATAGAACGAGTTTGGTAGCATTCCCTTCTGTTCTATATGGAAAAGTTTGAGCAAGATTGGTATTAATTCTTTTTTGAATGACTGGTAGAATTCACCTGTGAAGCTGTCTGGTCCTGTGCTTTTCATCTTTGGGACGTTGAGTTATTTTTATTTTTATTTTTTTTAATTTTTAGTAGGTTGGTGTTATAATATTTATTAAAATAATGCTATGAGTTAATATAAACAGCAAAGAACCAAAGAATTAAAATGCAAGCTATGTAAAATCCAACTAAAACCCAAATGTGTCTAATGTATTCATTCATTAGCTAACTCTTTGGCTTTGTTTTGGGGAAGGTTTTGGATTTCAGAAGGGTTGCAGCTGTGGCAGGGAAGGATCACCTGTGTGGGGTGTCAGTGATAATGGGATGTATGGAGGATTATACCTGGGGCATGACTCTCTGGAAGATGAAGATATTCATGTGGTCATGGGGTGTTGTCTTGGTGGGTAGAGACCCAAACAATAACCAACAGAATAATAAATTCCCCATCCTGGGGCATCCTGCTACATTCTCTAATAGAGTGGTGAGAATTTTTAGATTATGTGGGCAGTGCCTAGCAAATGAAGACAGATCAATACACCAGGCCCTTGATATTGAGGGTTGTACTTAGAATCTTGTACTTGTTAAATTGAAACTTAGCCTAGTAATATATATTCCCTAAGAGTTACCTCCTGGAAGCCTCCTTGTTGCTCAAACGTGTCCTCTCTCTAAGCCAAACTTAGTATATAAACTCACTACCTTCCTCTTGTCATGGGACATGACACCTGGAGATGAGCCTCCCTGGCACCAAAAGATTATTACAAAGCACCCCACAAAGAAACCCCCTGAGGGTAGGCAGCAGCTGGAGAACAAAGCCATATCTGTTACAGCTGAAAAGCCCACAAAGACCATGGACATAAGGTCCTGTTTGAAACTTCTGGGCTGAAAAGGAGCCCCAGATAACTCCAAACAGAAAGGCTTCCGTATTGGTTACCTGAA
The DNA here is from genome assembly GCA_026826555.1 of Tolypeutes matacus. Classification (NCBI taxonomy): domain Eukaryota; kingdom Metazoa; phylum Chordata; class Mammalia; order Cingulata; family Chlamyphoridae; genus Tolypeutes; species Tolypeutes matacus. The sequence goes on along the minus strand of JAKSZT010053770.1, from coordinate 56,224,225 downwards.
AGTTGACAGGTGAAGGTAGAAAGGCAGCCAAGCAAATAACTGAGATCCTTCCTTAATATGGGGAAATGGGAGGAGGAAAGGCCTTAAAAAGGCCTACCTGGGGACCGCATGCATGCCCCACCCTGCATCATGCCTGCACCCATGCCTTGGTTGTGTACTGTCTCTTTTCTTATTTCTTAATAAACTCTTTTTTACTGGCAAAAGTAAAATAATAAAATAATAAAAAGTTAATGCCTGTGCATTGAAATAGAATGAAAGATGTCTTACATCTTCTGGCTTGGGGAGAATTACCCCTGCGTTAGGAAATGATGGAGAAGAGATCTTGAGGTAGGTATCTGAATGGTGCAGTGGTCCTCATTGGACATGTTCATTTGTTGTAGTCTAGGGAGTAGTTATTAATTGATAGCTATATTTATGGTCTGGAGTCAGGGAAGAGGTTTGTGCAGAGAGCCCTTTGGCCATCATCAGCATGTAGTTGATGATGACCACATGGCTTTGAATAGTTTGTCAGGTCTCTCTGTACCACTTTCAAAAACCTGTATGAAAGGCAGAGGCAGAGGGATATTACTTTTGCAACATTAATCTCTTCTCCTTGCTGATTTTCTTCACTGAGGAGTAAGGTGCAGGATCATGTTCTGAGAAGCACGCCCACCTTTGAGGGCAAACCGACAACTGACATTAGGCGGTTAAGAATATGTTTGTAACATTAGTCAGGGGCATAATCCTTTCCACAGCACCGTGAGGCTGGGGGAAAGCCCCAGGACCACACAATCTAGGGGCTGGGTATGCGGGTCGTACACCTCCACAGATTACCAAACAGCAATGGAGACAGAAAGGCCAGCCATAGGAGGGCTGAAGGCTGCAGTACCTTGTCCTCCCCTCAGTGACCATTCCAACTGTGATGGAAGCTACAATGCGGGCGGAACCTGGGCACAGGTGCTGATGCTCCTGGCCCATGGTATGGATCAGAGGTGCTGCCTGTTCAGAGGTGTGAGCTTCTCAGATGAAATGCCAATGTCCCTGTGCATCTTTGTGCACATTTTATGTTTGTCCCTGATGAAGTCTGTCCTGTCCTGCTCCCTCTTTTCCAAAGGTCACTTTGCAGTAAGTGCTACAAAAAGTGTAGCAGTTTTACTTTGCATTCAGGTGATTTTTGATTCCTTCTCTCCTGCTTGCAACTCAATGGTCCTGTGTGTTTTTGTGTGTACGTTTGTGTGTGTGTATGTATGTGAATGTAAGTGTTGATACTCTGCTCCTTAAGGATCTTTTTATTTCCTTTAATAAACTTTGGCTTGTCTGACAACGATCCTATGTAATTGGCAGATGACCAAATTCTCTGAAAAATTAGGATATTACTTAAGCTCATTAAAGCCTTTGGTTTTACTTTTAATATCCTAAGCTTTATTTCAAGCCATAAAGAGTTGCTAATAGGTGCATTGTTCATGAGTTAAGCCAGATGAAAATTTAAAACTTGGACAATATTTTAGGTTCAAAATTCTAATAGAGTTTGATAACTTTTAGAGGCTTTGAGATTCACTTCCCCTACTTGTCATTCAAACTTTATATTAATTAAAATCTTTAAGAAGTTGTTAATGATGCTAAGAATATGGTGATACATGAGAAAAATAAAACTAATGTAACTTATCAACTATAGTTAACTAATATTTCTGTAGCAAAAGCAAAGAAGGTACTCAGTCAGTTTGAAAGGTAAAAAAAGAATATGGGATTTACTTTTATGAGATATGAATATGATCACGCATTTTTTTTCTTTTTCTTTTCTTCATTAACAGGGAGACCTTGGTCATGTCATTTAACCAATCTGTGCTCATGTATTTATCTTTCTGAACACTGGAGAAACAACTGAGTTTTTTTTAGGATTAAATAAGATATATGTGCCTGGACTGAATTTTTAAAAGTAATTCTTCCATAATTTGTTAATCTTGACCTTTGTTATTTTATTTTTTGAAGTTGAAATAAAGTTTACTAATTAATTAAAAAAAGAAGTTGTATCTAGCTTTATGTCACCTAGTACAAAATCCAATGCAATAACATTCATCATGTAATCGTTTTGAAAATCATGGCATTAGGTAATTTACCATTGTGGATAAGACTTCAAAATCAAATCTTGGAAAATAACCAAAGATCTAATTTCATGGTTAAAATTTCTGAGTGATTTTTATTTTGGGGGGAAATAAACACAAGTTGGGAACATATATATGCTAGTCAAATTTTTTTCCCTATTTAAAACATTTTGTTTGGAAAACAGCTTGGCATTTGCTTAAAGGAACAAATGAACTTATCATTATCACCTAGTAATTCCACACTTTAGATATATTTCCAACAGAAATGAATATATATCTTTATGCAAACAGATGTATTCCAATGTTTATTGTAGCTTTATTCACAGTTGCTAAAAAGTCGAAACTACTCAAATGTTGAACAGTTGATGAAAATATAAAGAAACTGCAGTATATCCATTTAAAATGATAGAGTTTAGCAATAAACAGGAAGAGAGTACTGCTATAGCTATAACACGAATGAACTAAAATGTGAAGGAAGAAAGAGATATTAGAAGAAATATTGTATGATATCACAGATGCAAAATGTCCAAAAGCAAATAAAATAGAGTAAAAGCAGATTAGTTATTATCTAGGATTGGAGGTAGGAAAGGAAAATGACCATAAATGCACACAAGGAAATGTTCTCTTTAGAGCACTGGAAATGTTTTAAAATTAGTTAAGAATGCTAATTCTACTTAAAAATTTTTCAAATTGATCTAAGAGGATTGGATACAGCCAGGAGAAAAATTATATTCACTGACATTCTAAAGATTGTTTTGTAAATGGAACGACCAATTTCCTAAATAGTGATTCTAATTCTGATATATTAACTGTCATGTTTTAATTATAAAATTAACTAAGTATATATTTCAAGTTATAATTACATTTTATATATAAAATGCACTATGTTTGGGTAGGGCATGATGAACATTAACGGGATTGCTATACCTTCAATGAACTCTTTTTCCTGATAAGAAAACTTTAATCCTTTGTGGCCATCTTTATGGTAGCACACTTATGGGGCTGAAGACTTAAGACAAATATTTAGTTCCTAAAAATGTGCTTGTTTTAACAAATAATCTTTTATTGGAACACAGCCACACCCATCCATTTACATATTATCTATAGATCCATTTGCTCCACACTGGCAGACAAATAAGAGCCAGTAACCTTTAAGTCATATTCTCAGGCATATGTTGAAAGGCAGAAAATACTCTGAACATATAATACCAAAATGAATGAAATTCGGAAACATTTTACAGATATTGCTGAACGATAACATCACAAATAGAATGTTGTAATTTGATCTTCATTGTAACAATTACTTTAATTGTTGTGATTTCAGAAATAGATTGTGAAATTGTTTTTTTTGTGTGTGTGTGCCAGTTTTATAATGTTTTTATAAGAACAAGATAAGGATGTCCACTGTCAACACTGTTAATACAATACTGTACTGGAAGTCCTTGCCAGAGCACTTAGACAAAAACAGAAATAAAAGGCATCTAAACTGGAAGGGAAAAAGTAAAACTTTCCCTATATATAGATGACATGATCCTATATACAGAAAATCCTGAAAAATCCACAATAAAGCTCCTTGAGTTAATAAATGAAGTCAGCAAAGTGGCAGGGTACAAGATCAACACCCAAAACTCAGTAGTGTTTCTGTACACAAGCAATAAACACACAGAATGAGAAATCAAGAAAAAAATCCATTCACAATGGCAAATAAAAGAATCTAATATCTGGGAATCAAACTAACCAAGGACGTAAAGGACTTGTACACAGAAAACTATAAAACATTGCTAGAAATAATCAAGAAGACCAAAATAAATATAAGGACATTCTGTGTTCATACATTGGGAGACTAAATCTCATTAAGATCTCAATGCAACCTAAAGCAATCGATAGATTCAATGCAATCCAAATCAAACTCCCAACAACCTTTTTCATATATATATATATATATAAGATAGTATTTTAAAAATTGTAGAAATAACTTAATGTTTAGAACAATAAATGTTGAATGATTTAGAAAATAGCAGAAAAAACATAAACAATAATAACACTTTAGACTACATTTAATTATTTTGTTATGTCAGCCAAAATTCAAGGATTCATTTATAGGTGGTGATATTTTGCAACTGTTTATTTATTATTTCTTTTTAAAATGTTATATTGTTTACAATAGTCATTGTAATTCAAACTATTCTAAATTTTCTTCAGTTCAATAAGAGGTTTCTTATGTATTCTGCATTCTGTTCAAATTTGGAATGAATTTCCTGAATCTAAGATTATTTTTAAAATATCTGTTTGTATTATTTTTATGGTTTCATTTTTTTCTCTTAAAGCATGGATCCCAGTTTTAAATAAGAAATGATCTACAAATCCAGCATATTTTCTTTTTTCTAAAAAATTACCCAGTGTATTAGTCAGCCAAAGGGGTGCTGATGCAAAGTACCAGAAATCTGTTGGCTTTTATAAAGGGTATTTATTTGGAGTAAAAGTTTACAGTTACAAGGCCCTAAAGAGTCAAACTTAAGGTACCATAAGAGGTACTTCCTCAACCAACATCTGTTGCTGTGTTTTGAAGGAAGATGGTAGGCAATGTCTGTGAAGATTCAGCCTTCCTCTCTCTCTCAAGGCTCCGTAGGGCCAGCTTCTTCTGATCTCAACTATAGGCTGGAGGGCTCATTTCTTTTTGGGCTCAGCTACTCTGGTCTCTTCATGAGGTCAACTGTAAACTAAGCAAAACCTGGAAAGCCTAAAAGAATAAATGTTTTGTTATTTATCTAGGAATAATACAAAAAATATTGCAGTTGTTTTTGGTGAAGAAAATAAATTTTCTACAGATTATTTCAATCTAAAAATGTGAATTTTGTTTAAGAAAGAATCCAGTATGTATTCATAATTTAGGTATTATAACATAAGAAAAAAGTTTCTACTTTGATACAAACAAATTATATATATGGATATTTAGCAGACAAAAATTGATTCTGTTCTTCTCCCCATAAAGAAGAAAAAAATGATTATCACTATTTTATTATTATCATCCTCAGAATACATCATACATATCAACAGCGATATAGTTTATGGACTGAAACCATAATGTATATTTAAATTACACCAATAATGAAAGGAAAGCAAGAAAATCAGTATAACTACTTGTGACTTTTAAACAGAAATATAACTAAGAATTACTTAATAGATAAAGTGTCTTTGCCAATACAGGGATACCATGTTTTATTGCACTTAGCAATAAAATAAAAAATTGAAGGTTTGAGGCAAATCTGCTTTGAGCTAGTGCATCAGTGCTGTTTTCTAGCAACATACATATGCTCACAATGTGTCTGAGTATCACACTTTGGTATTTTTTGAAATATTACAAAATTTTTTATCATTTTGATATCTGTTATGGTGACCTGTGATCTATGATCTTTGATATTATTATTATAATTGTTTTGGGATACCACACGCCATGCCCATCTAAGATGGTGAACTTAATCGGTAAATGTTTTTTCTAATTTTTCCATTGACTGGTAGTTCTCCATCTCTGTTCTCTCCTCTGGCCTTCCTATTCCCTGAGACAAATTATATTTAAATTACACCAATTAATAACCCTAAAGTGGCCTCTAAGAGTTCAAGCGAAAGGAAGAGTCGCAGGTCTCTCACTTTAAATCAAAATCTACAAATTATTAAGCTTATTAATGAAGGCAAGTACATAGCCATGATAGGCCACAAGTTAAACCTCTAATGTCAACAGGCAAGTATGAATGCAAAGGAAATATTTTGAAAGAAATCATAAGTACTGCTCCAGTGAACTCAAGACTGATAAGAATATCTGTTCACAAGGTTTATTGAATATTTTAAGCCCACTGTTGAGACCTACTGCTCAGAAGAAAAGAATTCCTTTCAAAATATACATGCTCATTGACAATGTACTTGCTCACCCAAGAGCTCTGGTGGAGATGTACAATGAAATTGATGTTATTTCCATGCCTGCTAACACAACATTTATTCTGTAGCCCATAGATCAAGGAGTAATTTCAAATTTCAAACCTTATTATTTAAGAAATATATTTTGTATGGCTATAGCCACTGTAGATAATGATTCCTATGGTGGATTTGGGTAAAATCAATTAAAAACCTTTTGTAAAGAATTCACCATTCAGATGCCATTAAGAACATTCTTGTTCATGGGAAGAGATTAATATATCAACATTAACAGGAGTTTGGAAGAAGTTGATTGCATTACTCATGGATTACTTTGAGGGAATCAAGATTTCAACAGTGGAAGTAAATGCAGATGTGGAGGAAATAGCAAGAGAACTAGAATTTTAAGTGGAGCCTGAAGGAGTGACTGAATTGCTGCAATTTCATATAAAAGTTTAAAAGATGAGGAGCTGCTTCTTATGGATGAGCAAAGAAAGTGGTGTGTTGAGATGGAATCTGCTCTTAGTGAAGATGCTGTTAACATTGTTGTACTGACAACAAATGGTTTGGAATATTGCACCAACTTAGTTGGTAAAGCAGTAGCAGGGTGTGAGAGGATTGATTCCAAATTGGAAAGAAGTTCTATTGTGGGTAAAATGGTATCAAACAACATCACATGCTATAGGGAAATCTTTTGTGAAAGGGAGAGCCAATTGATGCGGCAAACTTAATGGTTTTCTTATTTTAAGAAATTGCCACAGCCACTCCAACCTTCAGCAACCAACATCATGACCAGTTAGCAGCCATAGACTATGAGGCAAGATCTTCCACCAGCCAAAATATTACAATTTGCTGAAGGTTTAGATAATGTTTCACACTTTATAGCAATAAAAGCATTTTTAATTAAGGTATGTATATTGTTTTTTCATACATAATGCTATTGTATCATTATCATATTAGGGAGAAAAATATTGTAGGCAGCCAAACACCAGTGCTTGAGGATCAAACATTCCAGGAAAATTGGAGGCCACAGAAATATTATCCAAAATTCTGTTATAATTTCTCCCTGGAGGTGTTTGCCATCACATAACCTCGCAATGGATGCAGATAATTGAAACTATGAGTTAAAAAGCAGGGACAAATATTATAAATTCTAAGTGCCACAAACATGAAAATTGGAATATAGATCCTGCCAATGAGTAAGTACCCTGAGAAAGCAGAATATTAGTTGAGAAATACGAAGAGTAATCTCTATGGAGTACAGCATATTTTTCAGTACTCCATCTTCAGTCAAAACAACATAAGATTTTTTAGAGGAAGAAAACATCATTAATGGTGTCTACAATTTTCACAGCAGTGTATCATGTTCCTGAAACTTTACCAGGTATTTTGTATTGATTGCAGAGAAATACATATGAGGTATATATTTAAAATTTGTGTAATAATTGTTTCGAGGAATTAGTTTTATAGGCCCAAAATAAAACTATACACATGTGCATAGTTACTTTTATCCCATGCAACTGACTAAAACAATTTTTGTTCTATTCATTCAAACAGTACTCTACCACAGGGATGGTGCTAAGTGTTCTCTATTCAATATCCCATTTAACCTCCCAAAACTCTATTAACTAGGGATTTATACCATATTGTCACAAAGGAGGAAGTAGAAATACAACAGCTCTCAAAGCTGGGATCCAAAACAAGACTGCCTAAGCACAAAGTCTGAGCTCTTACCTCCTATACTTCTCAAATCCAAGACGCTGTGTTAGTGAAAGAGCATATGGAAACAGGTCAGAGAACATATGCCAGCCTTACTCAAAACACAATGATTACTGATTTTCCATTATTCTTCTATAAAATGAGGATTGTTATGTTACCAGAGATTGTCAATTGGAAGCTGTTGCAGACTTATTTCTTTGGCCTGAGCAATGATTTTTTAAAAAATTGAATTTGTTGCCAGAATTGATAATTGATATCTTTGGTCAATCACTAAATAGCTAGGAAAAAAAAAAAAAGAAAATATTGTAGACTTGTCTTAAATAATCTGTCAAAGGTAGGCCCAAAAACCTCAGTGAAAAATAAGCTTGGGAGTAGTAATTGTTCCCTTTAAAAGGTCAATACACTCTTCAGCTTTAGTCACCAGCATTTCTGATTGCCTTCCACCAAAGAAAAACCACGTATTACATCACAGGGAACGTGTTCCTGGCTCATATATTCTAAATAGTGTATTTAATCTGTTACCAACAACTGAATTAGGATTTTTTTTTATCACTGTGCTTATAATAACATAGAAATAACCATATAATAACTATCACTGCAATTTTTGAGTGATTTCAGGAATTCTGCATATAGTGTATTTTGTTTAATCATCATACAATTCTAATGATTTGTTCTTGAATATTATTTATGTTTAATAAGTAGCTTAAAATTGTGTTAAATGTTTACATTTATACTCCAATAACAATTATAAGGGTATTAACTTTTAGCATAAAGAGTAGATTCCATGGGAGCGTAGAATGATAAGGGGTCTCTTACCCAGCCTTCCAGAACATGGATATTTTGCTAGAAGTGATGCATTATAAGAGATGGGGAAGAGCTAGCCAGAGGAAAGAAGATAAAATGTGTAGGGAGGGTTTATGTAGACAATAGACAATCTCTATTTTTCCTGAATTTTTGCAGGGTAATGTATAACTTAGTTTTCTTCAGAGTGCATTGAATGCATATCTGAGTTATTGAGGTTGTGTTAGTAAATTACATGAAATATAATGATAACAGAAATAAAAGCCTCAGTCACTTTTTTGAGCGTATTCAAAACACGAAAGCTTCACATCTAATTCTTTTTCATTTTATTCTCACAGTAACTTTATGAAGAATACTTTTATTTTCCCCATTTAATATATGGAGAAACAGAGGTACAGAGAAGTCAAGTAACTTGCCCAGATTTACCTGGTTGGTAAGTGGCAGAACCAGTTTTCAAATGAAGACATTTTGATTCCAGAACTCAGAGTATTAACCACTGCAATAAACTGTCACACATTGTTCAGCCTCCTCAGTATAATAAAATAGCACTGGCCACCTGGTACTGACTCACTTTCCACCCCAATTGGCTTCCCATGTCTTGAATTCACACTCTCCAGGGGTATAACATAATGGGTTCTAAGAATTAGCATTTGTGTTATACCTTCCATAGGGCAGAATTGCTATGCCAAATCTCTTACTTTGGGTCAGGAAGGGATTCTTGTTCCCATCAGATGTGACAGTGAATGAACTCAATGTTTAGACTGTCACAGGGATTTATATAGCAGTAATTAGAGAGTTGTGGATGCCTCTATATTTAAGTGGTTATTGGACAAAAATCTTCACATTATGAATCAGAAAAAAAGGTTATGAGCTTTTTTCCAAAGTCATCCAATTTTCAATTTGTCAGATCCCAAACATGAATCAAAGTTCGGTGAATCTGATAGCTTCTTCTTTCATTCCTAGCATGATACTTTATGTATGTACATGTTTGTTTGTATGTATGTATGCATGCATGCATGTATCTATCTATCTATCCATCCATCTATCTGTTTATCTATGTATCTACTGGGGATTGACTCATGTGTTCCACTAAAGGCATATTCAAGTCCCAGTCCCATATCCTGCGTGTATGAAATCCTTTATAAATAGGAACTTTGAAGATGTTCTTAACAGAAAAACTGTGGACTCATTTGTGAATAGAACCTTTGAAGAGCTTATTTAGATGAAGCCAAATTGAATCATGTGACTAGAATCCTCATAAGCAACAGAATTTCAGAAACAGCCATTAGAAGTTTGAAATCAGCAGAAACTAGAGGAGCAGACAAATGGAGGAGGAGAAGACACATGACAGAGGATTTCCAAGGCACTGCAGACTATGGGAGGAAGCAAGCCCTACCAGTGTCATCACTTTGGATATCTAGCCTCTCTAACTGTGAGACAATGAATTCCTGTTGTTTAGGCCAAACAGTGTGTGGTATTCATCATGGAAACCCTGGCAACTAAGATATCTATTTCGCCACCATTTAATTGCCTGACACCATAGTATCAGAAAGTCCAGCAAGTTATGTATACAGACTAAAGTTTTGGTTTCTCTTTGAATATCCTAAGAAGGGTTTAAAGCGCAAAGGAGTTGCTTTTAGATACATCATTCACGAAAAAGCCAGTTGTAAGTTTTAAAGTCATTGGTGATATTTCAGGTACAATACTCAAAGTCAATTTTGAGAAGTTCTTAGAGATCTCAAGAATTGTTTCAAATTTTTGCCTTTCCGAACTAGAAACTAGAGTTAATAAGAAGTAGTGTGTTTTCAAGCACCAAATGACATATGTTTACATCATCATGTAATCATGTTTATAAAAAAACACAGCATTGTGTTTAGACCATTGTTGACAATAAGGCTTGAAAACAGAATCATGAAAAGAAACCAGACACCTAATTTCATGGTTAAAATTTTCTGAAGAATTTTTACTTACTTTGAAGGAAAATAAATACAAGACGGGAACCACATATGTTTTTCAAATCGTTTTCCCTATAAAAAACATTGTTTAGAAATTGCTTTCCATGTTCCTAAAAAGAAAAAAAAAGAAAGAAATCATTCAGCAAACTCACTCCTACCTACATACTCAAAAGAAATTAATATATAACTTCAATAACAGAATATACTCCATAGTTCATATTAGCATTATTTACAGTTTCCAAAAGTGGAAATATCCCAAATTTGCATCAACTGATGGATGTATAAGCAAGTGTCATATGATACAATGTGTTATAATTTGGCAATAAAAAGAACAAAGCACTGATATACCTACAACATAGGGTGAACCTAAAAAGGTGAAATCAGGCAGACAGATAAGAACATATATGGTATGATTCCATGAGTACAAAGTTTCCAAAGGCAAATAAAAGAGACAGGAAGGAGTTCAGTTGCTACTTGGGACTGGAGGAGGAAATGGGGTTTAACTGTGAATGCACAATGATCACATGAACAATATAAACAAACAGAAATTGAACATAGCATCAATGATCTGTTTTTCTCTTTTTTTGTGCAAATGTTATTTATTTATTTTATGTTATTTTTAATTTTTTTTAAAAATTTTCAACAGAAACTTAGATTACATAAATGTTACACAAAAAATATAGGGATTCCCATATGTCCCACTCCCCACACCTCCTACACCCTCCCACATAAACACCCATCATTAGTGTGGCACATTCATTGAAATTTATAAATGTATCCTGGGGCTTTGCCATTAGCATGGACCATAGTTCACATTGTAGTCTATACTCTCTCTTATGCAGTTCTGCATGTTATGGGATGATACAAAATGGCCTATATCTGCCATTGCAATGTCATTCAGGATGATTCCCAAGTCCCAAAAAAAAACCCCATATTACACCTGTTTTTCCCTCTCCCTGCCACTAGAGCCTCCAGTGGCCACTGGCTCCACATCAATGTTGTAATTTCTTCCATTGCTAGAATCACTATATGTCTATAGTAGAATACCAGTAATTCCACTCTAGTCCATAGTCCTTTACCCAATTGTGAGGATTCTGGGATAGTGATGTCCACTCCACCTCTAACTGAGAGGGACCTTGTATCCCATGGGGATATAAGATGGATAGGCCTATCCTGCTTGCAATTGCAGACTCTCTCTGTTACTTGGGATGTTCGTTGTCCATTATCATCTCCTTGTTAGTTGTCCTGGGTGAGTCTAATGAGCCGTAGAGTAGGTGCTGTAACTCTGCTGAGGTTCTGGACCCAGCTGGCACATGGACAGCCCAAAGACTTGAGTCTCTTGGACGTACACCTACAAACTCCAGCACCAAGTATAGGTTTAAATAGAAGGGACAGATGAGTCATATGTAGGGAAGACATAATTGAGTCCAATTCTGTCACCCTCAGGAGAACCTTGGGGTTCTATGAGATCCTGCTAAGATGTGCATAAGCGTCATCTCAGGGATGACCTCCCGACCCAACTTGAAGTCTCTTAGACATATAAACTCATTTGTCTTTACCCCTTCTCCCCTTTATTCGAGGTCTTTTTTCCATTGCATGGCAAGTTGGTGCCTGGCAGTAATCCCTCAGTGTCAGGGAGGCTCATCTCCAGGAGCCATGTCCCATGCTGGGGGGAAGGCAATGCACCTACATGCTGAGTTTGGCTTACAGAGAGGCCACATTTAAGCAAGAAGGTGGCTCTCAGGAGGCAACTCACAGGCACCCCATAACAATAGCCTAAGTTTCAATTTCAAGAGCAAAGGCTCATAAGCATAGTCGTCAATATCAAGGGCCAATCAATGGATCATCCTCTCTTACCAATCATTGCTCCTGCACTTGAGGGACTGTTGCTGCTCCATTAGAGAATGTGGCACAGCTCTCCAGGATGGGAATTCAACATTCTCTCAGTTATCGTGAGTCTCCACCCACTGTGACAATGCCCCGTGAACACCTGAACATTTTTATATACCTTATATGTATGCCCAGGTGAACTTCCTTCCATGCATCCCCTGTCACTGACATCCCACACCAATGATCCTCCCTTGTCCGAGTTGTAACCCTTCTGTGATCCAAAGCTTCTTCAAAAATGAAGCCATTTAAATAGCCAAATACAATTAATAGGAAAATGAAATAATAATGATACATTTAAATATAAGAAATATAATACATAAAAATTAAAAAAAAAAACTGAAACTAAAATAAAATCAAGAGATTGAGATATTAAAAAATAATGAAAAATATTTTTTAAAAATTAAAAAATTTTTTTTGACATTTTACCTTTCATCACTGTAATATTTGGTGTCCTGTCTGTACAGTGGCATTTTCTTCCATTTATTCCCCAGTGTTTTACTATTTTTAATTTGTTTTCAAAAAAGTTTTAGGTCACAGTAAAGTCACATACAGAATACAGGGGACTCTCATATATCCAACATCCTCCCCTTTTCCTCCTTCCCTTATTAATACCTTTTTATATGTGAATGGTAGCTTTGTTATAACTGATTTAGAAATAGTGAAACATAGCTACTAACAATGGTCAGTGGTTTACATTATGGACTACATTCTAGACTGTACACTTTTATAAATTTTGATGATATTTAACATGGCCTGTGTCCACTACCGCAAGATAATGTAGAATACTTCCATTGCCCACTAAATAGCCCCTGTTCGAGCTATTCTATTGCTCCCTCTCCCTCCCCTCAGGGCCCACAGAGACTCCCTGGCTTCACTTCTTGAATGACAAGATTCATAGTTACATGCAATACAACTGAGGTCCCAACACACTGGTTTGTCCTCCCCTATTAGGAACCGACCATGCTCTCGAGAGACTCCTGCCTCTCTATTTGTGAACAAATCAGTCCTCCCGATCTGTTTTTCTGACAAGTACAGTCTATTTTCCTCTTTTGTGACAAGCTGTGCATATCGAGGAGGCTGAAGAACACAGGCAAATATGTAGTGCATAAAAAATATGTCTGCTTTAATAAATAATATTTTATTGGCACACAGACTCACCATCCATTTACAAATTATCTAGGGCTGCATGTGATCCTCATTTGGAATTCAGTGATACCCACTTGACTTGAAATCATTTGCTCAGGTGTTTTTTGGAATGAAGATACTGTGAGGTTGTTAACCAAGAAATTTCAAATTGAAAGCATTTTACAGGTATTTTTGGACAATAAATTCACAAACAGAAAGTTGGAATTTCATCCAGATTGTAACCTTTTTTTTCCTGATAATTTCATAAATACACTGAGAATATTGATATTGATGTATGTTTTCTGCCCCAATTTTATTAAGGATATACAAGCAAAAAGAAAAGATGGACACAAACATTTTGTGGCTACCATCTTGTCCTCATTAGATTTTTATCCCAAAATTTAGCATATTTCCACCTTTACAAAAAGTTATATTTCATTTATATGTAAAAGACTGGAAGCATTTCTTCTGTTTAAAGAGGGAATATAGAAGGATTTTTCACCACCAATACATTCTTCTCCCACACAATTAAATTCATAAATTTAATTTTAAAAAGAGGTTATAAAGTTGTCTGTGGAACTTTCCCTTTCAAATTGAAAATGAATTACACAACAAAGGAATAAATATGAAGACAGTGCCAGTTGGACTGAATGATTCTAAGTTTGTAAAATGGAAACCCAGGTCAGTGAAGGAATACTCCTGATGCGGCTCTTCTCCTTCCATGGCTGGTTTCCCTTTTAACCATAAAAAAGCAGTTTGTGAAACATGGAACACAAAAACTCAAATTTCCATGACATTTTTAGACATGATAGACCTCCAGAGTACTGGAAAAATCTTTGGATCCCAGAAGATTGAGGCTTACATGAAGACATGGGTTCTCAGTGACTCTACTGCAGCCTGCCCCGTGATTATACTCTGATTGCCCATGTGAAGAATGGGTTATGAGATGGCACAGCTTGGAGCCTCTAGGTTTCCTGTGGGATTAGTTGTGCCAGTGTAGACATAGATCACAGGCTGTTCTGCCCAGGCTAAAATCAGCATAAAATACATGATTTGAAAGTGAGATTCAAAAGGTTCATCTGAAACTACAAATATTGCCTGAACTACATCAAGAACAAGAAATACAACTTCACCAAAACTTTTCCCTCAACCCAAATAGAAACTCTGTACAATTTGGTGGTGATGATAGCACAACACTGTGAACGTAATTAACAGGATTGAATTATATATTTGAAAGGAGGAAATATTATGTTGTGTATATGTTACTAAAATTAAAATTAAAATAAAAAACAAAAAACAGAGGACTGTATAAAAACAAACAGTGAATACTATGGTAAATGATGGACTACAGTTAATAGTACCATTATAAAAACGTTCTCCTGTGAATTGTAATAAATATACCATACTAATGAAGAGTATTAGTAATAGGGTTAGATTTATTCTTGAGATACGATATTAAAGAGAGGGTTAGGGTTTTCTTTTTTTGTTTGTTTTTGTCTGTTTTTTGGGAGATACCTGGGGTTGAACCCAGGACCTCCTACATAGGAAGCAGGTGCTCAACTACTGAGCTACATCTGCTCCCCTAGAGTGCCTTAACTTTAATATCTCTGCAGGTGTTAATGGAGTCAATGAAATCTTTTTATTGTGATAGTTATTCAGTAGACTATTGTCACAGTGTTTATAATTGATATTTCCTTCTAGTGTAAAATAAAATAATTAGGGTATTATGATGAAAGAGGCTTGAGCACCCAACTATGAGTATTATAGAATCTTTAAATGGAAAGTGTAAACTCTCTTAAAACTGAGAGAAGCTGCAAATGCCTTCACTTATAAATTAAAATAAGATTTAGAGGATAATATTGCAAATCATTAATTTTATTCATGTTAAGGCATTTGGGAGAAATTCTATTTTTAACCTATACTTAAGAATGTCTTTGACACTTCCAGGAAGATGGCGGATTAGGGAGTGTGACAGAAGTTTTGTGAATCCTAAGAAACATAATGTTCTGAGACCTAATCTATTCCTATGGATGTGGGTTCCCTTGTTGGATGACGTCAATGAGGTGTGACCCAATTGAGTTTCCACCCTTTTGTTGGGATCTTATAAAAACTGAGAACTTAAGGTTGAGACAGAGAAAGGCAGCTGCCATTGTACGTTGTCATGGAAGAGAGGACTTCAAGAACAGCAGAGATGAGCCGCCATCTTGCTTTGTCACATGGCAGGACTCCAGGATTTGCCAGCAGAAGAACTTTGGTGAAAAGCATCTTTAATGTTGCCTTGCTTTGAACTTTTGTGGCCTCAGAACTGTAAGATTTCCCTGAATAAAATTCCTATGATAAATGCCAACCCATTTCTGGTATATTACATTGTTAGCCTTTGTCTAACTAATAGAGAGAGTTATAGGGCTCACTTGCCTCCCAGAAAAATAGTTAGAGGACAGGTATAAACTATCCAGAATGACTGTTCTAGGGCTCTGGGAACCAGGGAACTGCTGAAAAGGGCAGGCTAATATTAGGAGACTCTGAGGTGTGGATTTCTAAGTACATGGCCAATGCTGCTGCTGGCTCCAACCTCCACTCCCAGAGCAAACAGGTTTGGGTCATGTGGTTGTTGGTACACTGGTACAGACTGAGTGGATGTAGGTGGCCTACTTCCCCAGAAACAGGGAGGCAGGGACACAGCGCACTGCTGATTCACATTTCACTGGCAAATTTGGTCTTCAGGGTCCCACAGATTCCACCCATCCCAGCTGGTGGAAACTGCATACACATTGGAGCCCACAATGAGCTAAAGATATCCTGCCTTCTCAAGCACCCACCTGATTTATCCGCAGTGGAAGCTGCTGCAGAGGGGAGTGGTGATTCATTTCTTCCTTGGGAAAAGGGAGCATACAGCTTTGGGAAGATCTGCAAGTTTGAACTGAGTCTTGGGTCTGAAACCATTCGGGGAACTATCTGGACACTGTGTGATGACACAAGCCTGGGTCTGGTTCCAGTGAACACTTTCTCCCTAAGGTTTTTGTGGAGAGGTTTTCCAAAAAGCCCTCTTTATTGACAGGCAGGAAAGTGCAAAAAAATAAGAGAAGCTGTTTGATGCTTGTACTGTCCTCCTTTGAAGATCCAAGGAAAACAGTCTACACCCCTTTAGTGGGTACCTGGCCCTGTTTTCATCAGTAAGAAGGGGAAATTTTAAAGATCTAGAGTAAGTTGAACCAAGAATCAAAGAATGTCTGTAACACCAACTTTATCAACAACAATAAATTCCTAGGCAAGAGTGAAAAACTGACCACCAGAGTAAACCCGCATTCATAATCAAATGCTTAGACATCAGCAAAAAATTACAAGCCATACTAAGAAACAAGGAGATATGACCAAGTCAAAGGAAGAAATCAAAATGCCAAATGAGACACAGGAATTGAATCAACTGGTCAAAGATGTTCAAACAAATCTCCTAAATCAAGTCAAAAAGTTGAAGGAATATGTAGCTAATGAGTTAAAGGATTTTAAGATGACACAAGTTGAACACAAAAAAAGAATTTGAAAGCTTGAATAGAAAAACAACAGTGCTTTTGGGAAAGAAAGACACAATGGATGAAATGAAAAATACATTAGAGGCATACAACAACAGCTTTAAAATGGCAGAGAAAAGAAACAGCAAATTTAGAGGACAGAAAAGCTGAATTTGAAAACAGAAATAAATGAAATAAAAATGAGCAGGAGCTCATGGAATTGGTTGATAACATGAAGCACGGCAGCATATGAGTCATGAAAGTTCCCATAAGGAAGTTCCAACAAGGGAAATAAGGCATTAAACATATTTGAGGAAATAGTGGTAAAAAATTTACCACTTTGAGGAAGGACATAAATACACACACCAAGAGGCGCAACATACTCCAGTCAGAATAAATTCAAATAGAGCTACTCAGAGACACATACTATTCAGACTGTCAAACCCAAATATAAAGAGAGAATTCTTAAAGCAGCAAGAGAAAAGCAATACATCAATTACAAGGTATGTCCAATAAGACTTAGTTCAGATTTCTCATCAGAAACCCGGAGGTGAGAATAAAGTGGTAATGACATATTTAAGATACTGAAAAAGAAAAACTGCCAGCCAATAATTCTTTATCTAGCAAAATTGTCTTTCAAACATGAGGGTGAATTTAAATTATTCACATTTAAAGAGAAAATAATAGAATTTTTAAACAAGAGAACAGTGCTACAAAAATACAAAAAGTTCTACAGCCTGAAAATAAAAGACAGAAGAGAGAGGCTTGGAGGAGAGTGTAGATATGAAGATGATCAGTGAGTACCCAAAATGGCCAAAGGATAAAATAGTTGAAGTAAATAATGAATATACTACAAAAACACTGCACATTAATGAATTAAATTCCATCCACATGCTGTCTCCAATAGACTCACGTTGGAACCCAGGATACAAATAGGATGAAAGTAAAAGGTTGGAGAAAGATATTTCATGCAAACAGTAACTCAAAAGGAGAAAGGGTAGTTATAATAATATTGGATAAAACAGGCTTTAAATACAAAAATGTTATAAGAGATGCAGAAGGCTATTATATATTAGTAAATGGGGCAATCAGGAAGAAATAACAATCATAAATATCTGTACACCTAATCAGGATGTCCCAAAACACATGAGGCAAACTCTGGCAAAACTGAATTGATAAATATACACCTCTACAATAATAATATTTGTTGATGTGAATATGCCCCTCATATCAATAGACAGAACAACTAGACAATGGATCAAAAGAAAACCCAGAACTTGAACAATATGATAAATCATCTACACCTAAGAGACAAATACTAAACATTGTACCCCAAATCAACAGGATATACATTCTTCTCTAGTGCTCATGAGTATTTCTCCAGGATTGACCACGTTGGGTCACAAAAGTGGTCTCAATAAATTATATATCCATTTCAATTATTTACAAAGCACCTTCGCTAATCATATTGGACTAAAGATGACAATGGATAATATTCAAGAAATGTGTGTGTGTATGTGTGTGTAAGCAAGAGAGAGAAAGAGAAATAGGTAGAGATTGTTTTCTTTTTGCAAATATTTTGCAGTTGTATCTCCCATCATTATAATCTTTAGACCTGTATGTTACTTTCCTAGCTGCTAAAACAAATACCATACAATAGATTAATTTAAACAACAGGAAAAGATTGCCTCATTATTTTGAGGTTAGAAGTCCAAAATTGAAGTATTAGC
The DNA here is from genome assembly GCA_026826555.1 of Tolypeutes matacus. Classification (NCBI taxonomy): domain Eukaryota; kingdom Metazoa; phylum Chordata; class Mammalia; order Cingulata; family Chlamyphoridae; genus Tolypeutes; species Tolypeutes matacus. The sequence continues at coordinate 56,205,506 of JAKSZT010053770.1, read as the reverse complement.
TAAGACGATGCTTTCTTTCTGAAGACTGTGGTGTTCTGGGGCTGCCTTGGGGAAATCTTGGGTCTTTGGTTTTTCTGACTGAATGTAATATTGTTTTTTTTTTCACGGCATTTCACATATATACACCAAACAAATGATGTCTAATTTTCTTCCCAGTTTTATGAGAAAATATAAGTTGGACCAAAAGACTTATATTAAACATTCTGGGATTTTGTTATTCCTTCATTAAATTGTACTTCATGAATGAGCACATATGATAAGATGCATCAACCAACACCCACACAAAAGAGATATTTTATTTTTATCCCAAAACATTGTCATCTTTTGGGTATATTATCATCTCAAGAAGTCTCATTGACTACCAAAAATTTTTTACTGCAAGATAAATTTAAACTTTATGCTAAGAAACAGGTTGTAACTTTTTAAATGACATTTTACCTTTCAAATTAAGGAAAGGAATTATAAACAGTAAAGAAATAAAACATCTTCAGCTATTGCCCACCTCTCATTTCCCTGACATCCAGCCTCCATCATGCCTAGTATGACTTACAATCTTCTAATCTACTGGCAAAAATGAGATCCAAACGATAGTACCTGTTAGGACACTTTGACCTGCCTCTGTTGATGAATCTTTATTATCACCTTCATCTAAAGGCCAAGTGAGTGGAATCACTCGTGGAAAAATCCCAGGTGATAGACTGAGGGTTGGAGACTGAGACAGCCAGAGAAAATAGGAAAGTTTGATTAAAAGACATAAACATGAAGAATATTTGAAATGAAGAAAAGTAGAGCATAACTACAGATTTGGAGAATGTCTCCAGTTTAACTTCAGTGGCCATGCAGTCACGTGCTGAAAATGATAGGGCCTTGATGGAAGGATTCTGGGAAAACTGGTCACAACTGAAGGACAATCTTTCCCATATAGGATGTGTGAGTTAAATGGAGACAAAATGATTCCATGTCATGGTTTTACCAGTTCTGACTGATTTCCTCTGTTTTCACAGTTGATAGCAGACAGTGATTTCCTCGGCCTAAAAACCACAACTACCAAAAAACAACAAAATAAATGTGATTGCCTCTAGTGTAGAGATTCTGGCTCTTTGAAGATGAAATTACACATGGAAGCTGTAGACAAAAATGTTACAACTGTAGAATATATAGCCTCATCTTCGGATAAGGGTACATGAGTACTCCATTGCAGAATGCCTCACAGTATATCACCACATCTAACTTGAGCATGTTTCTGTTTGGAGAAGGGCGATGGCATGGTACTGCATGGATGCCTAGGTTTCATGTGGGGCCATGTGGACTTAGAGTGATCTCATCTAACTGATTTGTCTGTACTTCCTATAATCAACCTTTTCCATTTCACTGCTGAACAGTACAAAAAAACCCTGTATATTTGTATCATGACCACAGAATAGTCAGGGAACACTCGTTCATACAACCTGTTAAACTGTCTCCGCTCTAACAGAACCACTGATAGTCTCTCCTGGTTACCAAGCACTTGTTTTTCTTTGACATAGAATACCCACAGGGTTCCAAGCTGGCAGTTGTAGACCAGAAGCTACTGGCAAGAGACAGAGCCATGGATGTCCTACTAAGGACCACAAAAATGTCTTTGCAGCTAGTCCTAGAGCAACTGTCCAGTGTTCTGATGGTCTTGTATGAATTCTTGAGGCAAGGCCAAGTGTATTGGAGTTTTCCTTGGAAATCAGCTTACTAAGTGCTACTTGGATTGCTCTCTTAGTAAAAGCCTGGCAGCATAATTTGAAGGAGAAAGAGCTAACCAAGCACATTTCTGATCAATGTGAGGATTATCTTAAAGTCAGTGAGGAGACTGGACAGATGACTAAATTTTGTAAAGAGCTTCGGTCACCTGCAGTGGAGACTAGTCCTTCAATGTTACAAACTCTGTGCTTGGCAGCACTTAAAAAGGATGCAAACAGGTTCCTCTTTTCATTGGAAAATTTAGGAGATATTCTGGACAAAGGACAGACAAGTGAGCTCACTAAATTTTCTTTGAACAGCATGTGATGGGTCATCTTCAAGGAAACACACAGTCTTCCAGTGAGTCATCCGAATTCTTCCATATCAACATGCCTTGGGCGAAAAACATCTTAAGGGTTTCTCAGGAGAATGGAGAACAGTGCCAGGAAGAGACACTTAATGGTGTGGATGAAAATGCTCAGCTTCAGGAAGCCCTAATGCAGCTTGCTTTGGAAGATGCTAGATGGAATGAAATTCTGCAGGAACTGAAGAAACAGGAAAAAAAGCTTGAAAATTCCACGATGCAGTTGAAACTTATTGACTGACTCAAAAGGGAAAAGCAAATGATACATAAAAATTTGTATAAGGAAAATCAAGTCAATGAAGCACTTAAATATCAAAATAAACATTTGGAAGCTGAGCAAGTATCTCTACAGCAGGAAAATGAACACCTAGAAAAGCAGATTCAGAAGTTTCATCAGAAATTGCAAATTCTCCCAGAGGTACATCAACAACACCTCCTACAACTTCACCTTGCATCAATCCATCAGGGAATAGACCACTTGGAAATAGAGAAAAGAATTACCAAGGTGAATGGAAATGTCAGTTTTATACAAAAACAACTTGACACATACCAAAGGATGACAGAACACCTGGAAAATGAACTGCAGAGCATTACTTCTCATTATGAAAGTTGTATTAGTTACAGTGATAGAAAATCTCATGAAAGTTGTCTGGCAGCTTTAGCTACAGAGAGGAAGCTCAATGAGATAAGAGTTGAAAATAGCAGAAGAAGCAAAGGTTGTCAGAGATAGATGGTAAAATTCAGCTTACCCCAGGTGGTGCTTTTGCCCCCACTATTTCATATGCAGCCCAGTGCAGAGTCTGGGGAGTTTCAGGGCAACCCCTGTACCATCAGTTCTCCTGAGGTATAGGAGGGGAGAGCAGTGAGGGCTCTGAGATCCAGGGTGATTCTCATGTTTGATCCCCTCTCTATCAGCCACTCCCTGTGCATTCAAAAACACAATAGAACCTCCAGTATATTTTGTTCTTTCAAAATGATTGAGCTTAATGTCTTTTTAGTATGTATGTTAATAAATACATTTTTATTGATGTTTTAGAGAATTACACATTGTTTTACATAATATAGATAGTTGTAATGTTATTTATGAAAATACAGTTTACATTTTGTTGAAAATCATAGAATTAGATTATAAGTATTTCATTTTAAGTGACTAAATTTTTCCACCATTTCTTTCAGCATAACTGAAATTGAAAATGAATAGTTAGAGATGATTATAACCTTCAAGTCTGTTTCTAAATATATGAGGCAGGATTTTTTTTAATAAGTAGAAGTTACTTAATATTTACAGCATTAAACATGGAGTGATTTAAAAAAAATAACAGGAAAAAACAACAATACTGCATACTACACTTAATTATTTTATTAATGACACCTTGAATTAACTGATCTTTTTTTAGGAGTTGATATTTTGCAACTGTTTATTTCTTATTTCTTTTTTAAATGTTATTATTTCACAATATTCATTGTAGTACAAATATTTCAAAATGTTCCTCAGTGCAATATAAGTTTTCTTAACTATTCTGTATTCTGTTATTATTTGTAATGAACTTTCATGAAACTAAGAATTTGTTTTAACTTCTGTTTCTTTATGTTGGTATTATAGTTACTTTTTTTCCCACTTAAAGTTTGATCCTATGTTTTTAATAAGAAATGAATTAGAAATCCAGAATTATTTCATTTTACTAAAAGATTTCCTGTTGTTCATTTTTATCAATTACATGTAACATTTCATTTATCACTTAACTGCAATTTGTGTTCAGGTTCATTAACAATGATTTTGGAAATGGTCAATGTATCACTATACATTCTAAAACTTCTATAGCTATTCATTCTCCTTATGAAATTTTCCTTGGTATTTGGTGTGACTCTTCTTGAATATAAGACCAATATCAATTGCTTACTTTAACCTTAACCAGAGACAATCCAATAATTTTTATTGGTTTATTAAAATCTTTCTAGATTAAGTTCGTGATCTATCATTATTTGATTGTTGCTTCCTATCCACAAATGCATGTGTCTACAAAAAGAAGAAATACTTTATATATACATATATCTAGAGAATATATATATACATATATATATTCTGTAGGTTGCATATTTATTTTAGACATGTCTTTAGGCATATCGACTTGTTAATAATTATGATTCTATATAATTTGAGATATTAATCAGTGTTTCCTTAATCACCGTCTCCCTTTTTTTCTTTTAATTTTGCTCTTTATATAGTTCCAAAGCAAACAGCTATATCAAGAAGATGAAAAAAATTCATTTATATATTTGCCTTTATTTTGAAAACCTTAAACCGTGGAGAAAAGAGTATAGCTGAAGAGTGAATAAAATCTCTATGGGGAGGGATGAGGAGAGTAGTGCATCTTCCTACCCTTGTCACCCACTCAACACCAAGACAAATGAACATACACATTCAGAAATTGCCAGAATTTGGGAAGGGAAGAGCGAGCTTGGGCAGGGTGTTGTGGTAAGGAACTGGAGATGAATTGGCTGTCAGATTGGTGTAGCCAGAAATTCCAAGATTTACTTTTAAGACAGTTCTGCACACCTGACATAGCTGTGGGACAGCAGCAAGTCTGTTGCTGGGTATAAGCACAAGTGCAGAAATATACACCCTGACAAAGCCTTGGTGTAAGAGCCCCACACTCTGTAGTATAGCAACATACAGCAAGGAGCCCTCAATGACACTAGCACTCTCCTGGCTTAATAAAATCACCTCCTCAAAAAATATGCATAAATGCTCTAACCTTTTTTTTTATAATTACTGCATGTTTCTTCGTTTAGCCTCGTCCCTATGGTCATTTACACTCTATATAATTTCAGGCATGGTACTCGACTCCCACTTTGCCATTTCAGGTAATAAGGTGACATTTTAGTTGCTGCTCTCAATTTTTGTGGGCTATTCAAAATTTAATATATACATTTTCTCATAATGTTTCCTTTCTGAGATACATAGTTCACCTTCCTAGTCAGAATCAATGGGTGGAGAAAGCCCCAGAAGTGGAAACAACATGAAAAAGGTCATGGACATATGAGAACATGTGCTATATTTTGAAATTCTAAAGCAATGCAGTATAATGACGAAAATGTGTGCCTTAACCTCAATAACCTAAACTTTAAAATGAAGAATAGTCTAGATGATTTGCAATATCCCTTTCTATTCTATTTTATAACCTTGCTCTAATATTAATGAATTTGCTTCAATCTCAGAACATGTAATCTTGAATAGCTTACACTGTGACTTGAAAACAATACAAGAAATTTAGATCCTTGATCATATATTATTTATTGAAAACTTTCTTAGTCTGTTAGAAAACTAAAGCCAATGGTAATGACTGAATATGTCAATTTAAGCTTTTCTCTTTTTAAATATTTGAAGGTGAAAATGTAACTGATATTAAAATAATGAGAGTTTGTAAGAAGGTAGTTTGGCACCATCATATATATGCAGACAGTTGTCAGCTGGTATCAAAGAAGAAGCTCTGGCTGCGAGAGACCTACTTGTTTGAATACATGTAACTTCTCATGAACCTGATGAATAATTGTCCGTTAAAGACTTTGAAATATTTTTCCATATCATTGAACTTAATAGTTTTCTTAAATTCAATTTATTTTGACTAACGAGTTTTTGGGCCAATGATGATTCTAGCACTGGGACAATATTTGACCCAGACACAGTCTTCACTATCAGAGGCTCACAATTTGTTGGATTAGACTGTCAGGGAAATGAAGATTTATCACAGTGGGTAGATATCAGAGCTCTGAGAATGTTAAGTACTAGGGGCTATAGGATCCCATATTGGTGGGTTAAGAGCACTCCAGGAGAAAGTTGTGACTCAGCTGACACTTACCTCTTAAGTAGGAGATAGCCATGTAAAAGCAAGTAAAAGAAAGATTTCAAGTAATGGATCAAACATATGCACATAAATGATGGAGAGTTATTCAGTCCATGGATTTACAATCATTCAATGTGACTAGAGAAGTGTATTATTATAGAAGAATAAGGAGAAAAATGTTAGGAAAGAAGCCATTTCTGAGCAATACATTAGGCTCCATACACACACACACACACACACACACACTTTGGGCCTTATTCCAAGATAAAAAGGAGCCACAGAAAGTTTTTAAACAGGGCTGCAGCAAGTCTGACTACAAGAGGTTAGTAAAGAGGGAATTATAGAAAAATGGTGGTGTGGGAAACTCCAGCAATCAGGCCCTCCACCAAAACAACAATTGAACTTGCAGAAACTATCAGATTCAACTCATTATGAAACTTTACAGTCTAGTGGATCACTGCAGCATTATCCAGATAAGATCAGAAGCAAGATACAGATAAATTACTATAAATACAGGTGATTTTCACCCTCCCTAAAGTGGGTACCACCAATCATCCTCTGGCCTCATGGTGGGCAGAAGGATACTGCAGCTCTACTTCCTGGTACATACTTGTGTGCATTTATGTCAGTGCCAATATATCAGCTAAAAATCTTAGGGACTTAGCCAGGAAACTTGTCTCAGGCTCACCCTCCCAGAATTTATTCTGGGTGCAGAAAGCTGAGGCAGTGGGAGAAACAATCAAATTGAAGTAGCCTTGGGCAAGGACCATGAATTAAGTAACAAGGGACACAAGGTGGAGGTGAGCATTTCAAAGGGAGTAGAGGGTGTCTTCACGCAAATTCCTGTAACCATAGCAGGTGAATTTGAAGCCACTAAGAAGCACAATCCCAGGAAAATAAGCAGGCTCCCTGGCTCCACAGGGTTCATAGAAGATAGTGAAGATTCTGCACTTCCTTTTGCCTCAGGCTGATCTTCTT
>JAKSZT010053770.1:55941601-56198055 GCA_026826555.1 Tolypeutes matacus | reverse complement strand
AGCCCACCCTGATTATCACAGAATCAGGACAGTGAGAATATTCGCATCAGGCTGATCTTCTTGATAGTAGAGTTAAGCTTTGAAGGAGACCACCAGCCAAACCAGAGCCAATTGGCAAAGACATTGAAAGGTGTTTTTGCTTGGGTTTCTTTGTTTAGAAGAGCTCCTGGAATTCAAGAAAAAGTCTGTTATATAACTAGCCAGGTACTTACTTAAGGAATAGACAGCTGGGGAACAAATTCCAGATTTTAATATTTGATAAATATTAAAATGCATAGTGTTGGAACAAAATATTACTAGAAAAAGGAACTGGAAAGGGTGTCTGTGACGGTTAGGCTAATGTGTCAACTCCACCAGGTAATTGTGTCCAGGTGTTTGGTCCAGCAAGCACTGGACTAATTGTAATACAAGAGCATTTATGCACTTCGATCACCAGTGAGTTTACTGCATGGATAGCTGATTACATCTGCATCAATCAGGGAGATGGCATCAGCAATGGATGATGCTTTTATCCAATCAGTTGAATGCCTTAAAAGGGGAAGTGATTTCAACATTCAGAGAGAATTTCCCAGCTTGTCTTTGGACAGCCAACTTCTCCCAGAAACTCATCAAGGACCTTTCATTGGATTTTCATCGGAGCCCTTGGTTTGCAGCCTGCCTGCGGAACCTGGACTTGTGCTTCCCCACGGTTGCATGAGAGACTCTTATAAAATCTCATATTATTGACAGAGATCTCCTGTGGATTCTGTTTCTGGGGAGAACCCTGACTAATATAGTGTCCCACTCAAATAAACAAGAGAAATATCCAGGAACCATCAATGAAATTGTAGGACTCATGGTTCCCATACTTAAACTTATTATAATGCCACAGTAATCAAAAAAACATGGCATTTGCACAAGGACAGAAATATAGATCAATGGAATAAAAATAAGAGTTCAAAAATTAACCCTCCTTCATAAGGTCAAATGATTTTTGAAAAGGTTCCAAAGACCACATGGAAAAGAATAGTCTGAATGTCTATATGCAAAAGAATGAATGAAAAATCCTATCTCACACCACATATAAATATCAACCCAAAATGATCAGGCACTAAATATAAGAACCTAAGGATAAAATTGAGGGATTATTACCAAGCACCAACTAGCAATGCATCTTGCAAAAGACCTTCATCAAAAGTGAAATGGTAAATACAAATGAATTTTTATGGCTAAGAGATTTCAAAGTAAGTCAGGAGGTCATTCCAGAGGTTATGCTTATGCAAGTCTCTGCAGGATCTCATTGACTGCCACAGTAAACAGGGCTCCTGAAGGCTCTAGAGATATTCAGAAACTATAAGCAGGGCAGACAGCTCAGGTATTTGGCACCCTGTCAGTGGGCCTTACTTTGGAATTTATGCTCCCTTGTGTAACAGAGTTAGACTCATTTATAGGTTCTCTACACAAGGATCTTCTGCCCTGTTTATTTGAACCCATAATTAGCACTATACTTGATAAATTTATTTCCCAGAGACTTGAATCTTTGGTCCATCCATGTGCCAGTTGGGCCCTAAATCTCAGCAGATTTGCAACACCTACTTTCCAGTTCATTGGACTCACCCAGGACAACTAAAAGGAGATGATGATGGACAACACCCATCCCAAGGAATAGAGAGTGTCTGCAACTTCAAGCAAGATAGCTCCATCCATCTGCCTCATGAGATCTAAGCCCCCTCTCAATTAGAAGCAGAGTGGGCATCACCATGCCCAAATCCTCAAGAGTGGGGAATGAACAATGGACTAAAGTAAACTTACTATTATTCTACTGTAGAATTATTATTCTAGCAATGAAAGAACTCTTATCATTGATGTAAAGGCAGTGGCCACCAGAGGTTCTGAGGGATGGAAAAAGGAAGAATAGGTGTCATATGGGAGCATTTTCGGGACATTGAATTTGTCCTGCATGACCCTGCAGTGATGGATACAGGCCATTGTATATTTTGTCATAACTTACAAAATTGTGTGGGACAATGTGTAAACTGTAATGTAAACTGTAGTCCATGGTTAGTAGCAATGCTTCAATATGGGTCCATCAATTGTAACAAATGTATCACACTAATGAAGGATGTTGTTAATGTGGGAAATTGTGGGAGAGGGAAGGAGTGGGGCATATGGGAATCCCACATTTTTAATGTAACATTTACGTAATTTAAAGCTTCTTTAAAAATAAAAAAAAATAAATCTAAAAAAAAAAAAATGGAGGGATGCATCCTCAGGACCTTCTGTTAAGCAATGCTTTGTTCAAACTCACATCCAAAACACAAGCGACAAAAGAAAATTAGATAAAGTGGACCTCAAGAAAATTAAAAACTTTTGTGCATCAAAGGACTCTAAAATGAAAATAAAATAACAACCTATAAAGTGGTAGAAAATACTTAGAAACCACTTATCTGATAAGGGTTTGATATCCAAAATATATAAGGAAATCCTACAATTCAACAACAAAAAGAAAAACAACCCAATTTAAAATGGGCAAAAGACTTTACTACACATAACTCCAAAGAATATATATAAATGACCAAAAAGCACATGAAAAGATGAATAGCATCATTAGCCATTAGGGAAAGGCAAATGAAAACCATAATGAAATACAATTTACACCCACTAAAATGGCTACTATTAAAAAAATGGAAAATTACAAGTATTGGAGAGGATGTGGAGATAGGAAGACTCATTCATTGCTGGTGTGGATTCAAAATGGTGAAGCCATTGTGGGAGAGAGTTTGGTGGTTCCTCAGAAAATTATGTACAGAATTACCATATGACCCAGTTATTCTACTTCTTGGTATATACACAAAAGAATTGAAAGTAGGCACCCAGACAGATATTTTTACACTGATGTACAATGTAGCATTATTCACAAATCCCAAAAGATGGTAGCAATGCACGTGTCCATCCACTGATGAATGTATAAACAAAATGTGGAATATACATAAAATGGAATATTATTCATCCATAAAAATAAATGAAGTATTAATCCATGCAACAACATGGATGAACTTTGAAGAATTCATGTTGAATATAAAAAGACAGGCCCAAATGGGCAAATTTTGTATGATTTCATTGATAAGAAATAATTAGAATAAGTAAACTCAGCGAGTCAGAATCTAGAATATAGGTTTTCTGGAGATGAGGTGGAAGTAAGGAAGGGGAGGTTAATGTTTCAGTTGTTCAGAGTTTCTATTTAGGCTGATGAGAAAGTTTTGGTAGTGGATGGTGCTGATGGTAGAAAAACATTTCAAGTGTAATTAACAATGCTGAATTATATATTTGAATGTGGTTAAAGGGAGAAATTTTAGGTTGTATATTTGTTACTAAAATAAAATGTAAAAAACACTATAAGACTGTACGAACCTAGCAGTAAACCTTAATGTAAAACATGAACTAGAGTTATTAGCACAATTGTAAAAATGTTCTTTCATCATTGCCATAAATGTACCACATCAATACATGAAGTTAGTAATAGGTTGGTATAAAGGAACTCTGTATTTTAGGATGATTTTTTTGAAAACCCCTATCTTATTTAATAAAAAAAGAGGGAGTGGAAGAGATAAGTAAGACAGTGTGGTCATAATTCTGATAGGGAATCAAGGTTATCAATGCATATACTCCCAACAGATAATAAATGGATTTGAAGATTATTTTTAATGACATATTCATTAGATTTAATGACAGTGGATTTGAAGTGGAGTGTCAAGGCAACTGGTATCTTCTGACTTAGGTAAATGATGGAATTACCCTTGAGTTAGGAAATTATGGAGTAGAGAAGTCTTCAGACAGGCATCTGAATGGTGCCAAGGCCTTGTGAGACGCGTTGGGACGTTGGGATCCCTGAGGCAGCTTTTCAACAGGTTTTTAGATTTATGTGTCTGAACCCAGAAGAGATCTGTGATGAAACTCTTTGGCCACCATCAGCGTGTGGATGGTGACTGACCACATGAGTTTGAATAATGTGTTAGGTCCCTCCCTTCCACTTATGCAAACCTGTCAGAGCGGCAGAGGCAGAGTTTGCAACATAAATCTCTACTCCTTTCTCAATTGTCCTCAAAGAGTGCTAAGGTGGAAAGAGCATGTTCTGGGCAAACCAGCACCTGAGAGGAGAGGATTAAGAATCTGTCTGCAGGGTAAGTCAGGGGCACTGTCCTTTTCACAGCTCCAAGACGCTGAGTGAAGTCTCCCAACCTCACAGGCAAGGGTATGGGGTACCAATGCCAGGTTTTACCAGGCCACAGTAGCAGGAACAGTAATGGACAAAGAAAGTCTCAAGATAAGAGGGTAGAGGAGCTGCCAAACCTCTATTCTCCATGCTCCCACGGCCTAACTTCTTTGATTTCCTGGATCTCACCCTGAGCAGGTGCCATATGGGTGGCTGGTGCTGATGCTCCTGGCCCTGGAGGAAAGTCAGTAAGATAGGGGCTTACCTGAGGGGAACAAGGGTGTCTTCTGTTCAAAGATGGTTGAACCTGACTTCTCAGTTGATGTAGGGAGTGTCCTTGTGCATCCTATGGCCTGATCTCAAATTATCTCCCTAATCAATGGCTGCGCTGCCCTGTTTCCGCCTTAGTAAACTGTCGCTGTGCAGCAGGTTCTCTTCAGTTTTATTTGTGAGCAGGCTCTTTTGACTCTTCCTTTCCTGTTCTTAGCTCTGGACTCCTGTGTGTTTGTGCTGATATCTTGCTCCATATGAGCCCTTTCATTTCCTTCAAGAAACATTTGTTGGATCCGCCAGGGATCTTATGGGTAAGTGGATTTTAATTAGAGAGGGATTCAATTTCAAACAGCACATGATCAACACTGCTGGAAATTGTTAACTGGATATTTTATACCTACAATAAATTAAGTTCTATATGTGATATATTCTGCATCTCTGTTTGAATCAATTTTGCTACTGTAAGCAACATCTCTGTAAAGAAAATAAGCTCCTTATTTTTCTTTTAAGGAAACAAAACCAAACACCATTCATTAGACCTCTCTACTTGCCCTTGTGTTCAAACAGATAGGAATATTATCTTTATCTTCTAAGATTCTTTATGTTTTTCTGATGTAAATCTGTGGAGTGGACTTATATTTGTAGCTTGAAAACAAATTAAGTTCCACTTTAAAATGATTTATGATATATATTTTTTATTATTACCAACTGGCGGCCTTAATCATTTTTTTTTTTTTTTTTTGGCTTTGAATTTGTTAGCCTTTATAAAGGTCAGCACTGTTGATTCACTTATTTCTATGTAGAGCTTTATGGTAGTCTTTGTGTACTGTGTATAATTTATGTATTTATATTTAGACTATTGTCATTCTTTCATTTCAATGAAATAAATATTTGAATCACAGGAAAAGAAAGGAAGATATAAGAAATAGTAAGAGATATATGGGCCTCTTAAGAGTTCCAACATACATTTAATGAAGTTTATCAGAAGGATCAAAATGTATTCATTAATATACAACAAATATTTATTGATCATGTATTGCATGCTAGGTCCAGATGCAAATATAAAACAAATGTGAAAAAGGAAAAGAAATATAAATTATCCTAATGCTTAGAAAATGTTTTTAGGAAATGACATGCATGAAGTTAAACATTAAATGATAATATAAAGTTATATATGTCATTACCAAAATGGTTCATAATACTAGGCAGTTTGAAGATCATCTGGTTATATATATTTCTTCATCTATGTAATTTATCTTCAATTTTAAGTCTATTTTATTTTTATTATACAACTGGATTTGGCAAAGTATGGCCCTTTGGCCCATTCTAGACATTTTTAAGTTTGTATGTGTTTGTATGTCCTGCAGCCAACCACAAATGGGAGCCTTGGAAATGAAGTCAGGGAATCCCTCCCAACTCAGCTTTCTATTCAGTAACCAACAACTGATCCAGGCACTGGCTCTACTTCACCTCTGGCCGGGACAATACTCCTTAGGAATAATGCAGTAAAATTCTTAAGATAATTTTATCAAATCTAATTTAATTATATATTACAAGAGAATACATCACAACCTGTGGCATTTATACATCAAAGTCAGGGCTGTTTTGAGATAAGAAAATAAACCAACATAAAAATCACATTAATAGAGGGGGCCAAGATGGCGTTAGTGTAGGAGGGCACACACTACAAGCTCCCAGAGCAAGGCGGATTGTGCACGGGGTCCTGCCTGGGGGTCTGTGCTGTGCATGTATGGAATGAGAAGCTAGGGACATCTATCTGCACGGATCAATGGCGTGGACGGAACGGTAGAGATTCGTGAGTTTTAAGCCTGCTGGTCGTGGTTGGCATGGACGGCTGAGCCCCGCGGTTAGGGAAAAAATAAAATAAAACAGTCAGTTGGAGCCACGAGTGGGGCGAGAAAGTTTTATTTTCTGGGGATCTGGCTGCCTGGAGCCCCTTGGACCTTGGGTGAACAGAACAACCGGAGCAAATCAGCACCCAGTGGACGGGAGGGGTGATTCTGTTCAGGGGAGGGAGTCGATTTGCCTAGCTGCCCAGGGATAAGCCCCAGGCTGCCGCGGAGCCAGGAAGAGGGGACACTCTCCAAAAGAGGAAGGGTTCTGTTGGAGGACAGGGAAGGGAATTTTTTTTTTTTTTTTTTGCCAGCGATCTGGTTGCCTGGACCGCCCCATAGTATTTAAAAAAAAAAAAAAAAAAAAGTGAGGTCACTTTAATAAATGAAAAATAAATTCTTTTCAATTTAGTTTAATAGCTAAAAGCTGTTTCAGGACCTGCATATAGAACCCTGTGGGGAAATTGATTGATAAACAGAAGCAGGCAGAGAGGATCCACGTGGACCCTAGGAGAATCATTGACCCTCCTTAACTCTCTTTGACTGCTTGCCTGTGTGGATCTTTGGTTTTTCTCTGTTTATTTCTGGTCTCTTGCTTTTCTTTCCTCTTTCCTCCTCCCTTTCTTTTTTCTTTCATTTTTTAAAATTAGGTGCTGCTAGCATGTCACTTCTTTGCTGTGCTTCTTCAGTAATTTCCCATTCACTGTCCATATTGATTTTGTATTCCAAACTATTGCTTATCCTTCCTTCATCTTTCTGCCTTCTGCTTTCTGTTGTGGCTCTTAGATACAACATTTTTTCATAAGCCCACAACTTATGGGTGTCAATTTCTATTCCATCTATTTTGTTTTCTTCTTCTTTTTTTTTTATTAGTATTAATTTTTTCCTTTCAGCCCTTTCTTTACTATTTCTCTCCCTCCTCATAATTCTAGCCTTCTAAATCACTATATATATATATATATTCCTCCATTTGTTTTCCCAGTCCATTGTAGGAACTCCACTTTTTTTTCCTATTACTCTACACTGCCTACAAAAGTTAAATATTCATCTCATTAAGTCTCATTTGGCCCCTCTTCTAACTTTTATCAATATTACTATTATCTTTCTGCCATCCTTACATCTTTTGATTACTCTGGCCCTAATCTTTTGCCTTCAAGGAAACATAGAAAGAAGCAAGGAAATAAAATAAGACGAAAAAGTGCCAAAGAGAAAACTTAACTCACACGCAGAACCACCAGCTAAATAAAATTCTAGAGCATAGAGAAAAGCTAATCAACTGAACAAACCCATCAAGATAAAATGATGACCAGAGGGCAACAAAAAAATACAAATGACTCTGAGAAACAGAAAAACATGAACTAATCCAATGAACAAAATAAAAACCAGGAAGTGATGCAGAACATCGAACAACTAATCAAAGCCATCCAAACAAATATCATGGACAAACTTAAAGAAGTGAAGAAAGAGATTAAGGATATAAAGAAGACACTGGGAGAACATACTGAAGAAATTGCAAACATGCCTAAAAAGGTAATGGATATGATGGTGAACAATGGCACAATCCAAGAAATCAAAAAGATGCTGGAGTCACATAACAGCAGATTTAAACAAGCAGAGGAAAGAATTAGTGATATGGAAGACAATACAGCTGAAATCAAAGAGATAGTAGAACAGATAGACAAAAAGAAAAAATCCAGTATGGACTCAGGGAATTAACTGATAACACAAAATGCACAAACATACGCATTATGGACATCCCAGAGGGAGAAGAGAAGGGAAAGGGAAGGGAAGGAGTGTTGAAGGAAATAATGGCTGAAAACTTCCCAACCCTATTGAGAGAGATGGATGTGCAGATCCAGGAAGCACAGCGCACCCAAATAGTATAAATCACAACAGGCCAACTCCAAGACATATACTTGACAAAATGTCCAATGCTCAAGACAAAGACAAAATACTCAAGGCAGCAAGAGAAAAGAGAACCATCACATACAAGGGAAGCAAAATAAGATTAAGTGCTGATTTCTCAGCTGAAACCATGGAGGCAAGAAGACAGTGGTATGACATAGTCAAAATAGTAAAAGGAAAAAACTTCCAGCCACGAATTCTCTATCCAGCAGAACCGGCATTCAAAAATGATGGAGAGTTCAAAATATTCACAGGTAAACAGAAATTAAGAGAGTATGTCAAGAAGAAACCAGCACTTCAAGAAATACTAAAGTAATCTCTACAAGTTGAAAGGAAAAAACAAGGGAGAGAGAGTTGGAGGAGAGTTTAAAAACAACTGAAAAGACAAAAAGAGAAACAAAACAACATATAACATACATTGACCCAAAGAAAAAATGGCTGAAGTAAGAAATTTGTTATGAATAATAACACTGAATGTTAATGGATTAAATTCACCAATCAAGAGACACAGATTGGCAGAATGGATAAGAAAATATGATCCATCTATATGCTGTCTACAGGAAACCCACCTTCGACCCAGGGATTCAAGGAGGCTGAAAGTGAATGGCTGGAAAACCATTTTACAAGCTAACAATAGCCAAAAAATGGCAGGAGTAGCTATTCTAATATCAGACAAAATAGACATTAAATGCAAAGTTATTGTAAGAGAGAAAGATGGACACTACATATTAGTAAAAGGAGTAATCTCTCAAGAAGAGAGAACAATCATCAACATTTACTCACCTAATCGGGGTGCCTCAAAATACGTGCGGAAAACTCTGGAAAAACTAAGAGGAGAAATAAATGCCTCTACAATTATAGCAGGGGACTTCAACACACCACTATCATCATTAGACAGAACATCTAGACAGAGAATCAATAAAGAAACAAAGGCACTCAACAATACATTAGAAGACCTGGACTTAATATACATATACAGAACACTACACCCAAATACAGCAGGATTTACATTCTTCTCGATTGCACACAGAACATACTCCAAAATAGACCACATGCTAGGCCACAGAACAACTCTCAATGAATTCAGAAAGATTGAGATTATACAAAGTAATTTCTCTGACCACAACGGAATGAAATTGGAAATCACTAGGGCCAGAGAAACAGTTTAGGCACAAGGATATGGAAGTTAAACACCACACTCTTAGACAAACAATGGGTCAAAGAGGAAATCTCAAAAGAAATCAGTAACTACCTTGAAACTAATGAAAATGACAACACAACATATCAAAACCTATGGGATGCAGCAAAAGCAGTACTGAGAGGGAAGTTCATAGCCATAAATTCATATATTAAAAAAGAAGAAAGGGCTAAAATTTAAGACCTAACTGCACACTTGGAGGAATTGGAAAAACAACAACAAACTAAACTTAAAGGAAGTAGAAAGAAGGAAATGACAAAGATTAGAGCAGAACTAAATGAAATAGAGAATAAGAAAGCACTGGAAACAATAAACAAAACCAAAAGCTGGTTCTTCGAGAATATCAATAAAATTGACAAATCCTTAGCGAGAATAACAAAGAAAAAGAGAGAATAGATGAAAATACATAAAATAAGGAATGAGCAAGGGGATATCACTACTGACCCCACAGAAATAAAGAGTATCATAAGAGGATACTTTCAAAAATTATATGCCAACAAGAATGATAATTTAGAGGAAATGGACAAGTTTCTAGAAACCCACAAACAGGCTACATTTATTAAAGAAGAAATTGATGAACTCAACAATCCAATTACAGGTAAAGAGATAGACTCAGTCATCATAAACCTCCCAACTAAGAAGAGCCCAGGACCAGATGGCTTCACATCTGAATTCTACCAAATATTCCGAAAAGAGCTAACACCAATTCTACTTAAGCTCTTCCAAATAATAGAAGTAGAAGGAATATTGCCTATCTCATTCTATGATGCCAACATTACCGTAATACCAAAACCAAATAAAGATACCACAAGAAAGGAAAATTACAGACCAATTTCTCTAATGAACCTAGATGCTAAAATCCTCAACAAAATACTTGCTAATCACATTCAACAACATATCAAAAGGATTATACACCATGACCAAGTGGGTTTTACCCTGGGTATGCAAGGATGGTTCAATATAAGAAAATCAATCAATGTAATACACCACATAAACAGATTGAAAGAAAAAAATCACATGATCATCTCTATAGATGCAGAAAAAGCATTCGATAAATAAAGCACTCTTTCCTCATAAAAACACTAAAAAGATAGGAATAGATGGAAACTTTCTGAATATGATAAAGGGTATATATGAAAAACCCAAAGCTAACATCTTCAACGGTGAAATCCTAAAAGCCTTCCCTCTGAGATCGGGAACTAGACAAGGATGCCCACTATCACCACTCCTATTTAACATTGTCTTAGAAGCACTTGCGCGAGCACTGAGACAAGAAAAGGACATAAAAGGCATCCAGATTGGAAAAGAAGAAGTAAAAATTTCATTATTTGCAGATGACATGATCCTATACATATAAAGCCCTGAGAAATCTACAACAAGACTTCTAGAACTTATAAAGGAGTTCAGTAATGTTGCAGGCTATAAGATCAATGCTTAAAAATCAGTAGCATTTCTGTACACCAATAACGAGCAAACTGAGGAGGAAATCAGGAAAAAAATACCATTTACAATAGTAAATAAAAGAATCAAATACCTAGGAATAAATTTAACTAAAGATGTAAAGGACTTATATACAGAAAACTACACAACACTCTTAAAGGACATCAAAGAAGACTTAAATAAATGGAAAAATATTCCCTGTTCATGGATAGGAAGACTAAACATCATCAAGATGTCTATCCTACCCAAACTAATCTACATATTTAAAGCAATCCCAATAAAAGTCAACACTGTATTTTTTAAGGAACTGGAAAAACTAACCACAAAATATATTTGGAGAGGCAAGAGGCCCCGAATTGCCAAAGACATACTGAAAAAGAAAAATGAAGTTGGAGGTATCACACTACCTGACTTTAAAACATACTACAAAGTTACAGTGATCAAAACTGCGTGGTATTGGCACAAGGATAGACCTACTGACCAATGGAACCGAATTGAGAGTTCTGATATAGATCCTCGCATATAGAGTTATCTGATATTTGACAAGGCCATGAAGCCCACTCAGTTAGGAGAGAATGGCCTCTTTAACAAGTGGTGCTTGGAGAACTGGATATCCATATCCAAAAGAATGAGAGAAGAATACCACCTGACACCTTACACAAAAATCAACTCAAGATGGATCAAAGATCTAAATATAAGAGCCAAAACCATAAAGACCTTGGAAGATAATGTAGGGAAGCATCTACAGGACCTTGTAATAGGAAATGGTTTCATGAACTTCACAGCCAAAGCACGAGCAGCAAGAGAAAATAGATAAATGGGATCTCATCAAAATTAAAAACTTCTGCACCTCAAAGGATGTTATTAAGAAAATAAAAAGGCAGCCTACCCAATGGGAGAAAATATTTGGCAACCTTATATCTGACAGGAGCCTAATATCCTGCATATATAAAGAAATCCTACACCTTGAAAATAAAAAGACAAACAACTCATTTAAAAAATGGGCAATTGACCTGAAAAGACACTGCTCCAAGGAAGAAATACAAATGGCTAAAAAGCACATGAAAAAATGCTCAACATCACTTGCTATCAGGGAAATGCAAATCAAAACTACAATGAGATACCATTTTACACCCATCAGAGTGGCAGCTATTAAAAAAACAGGAGACACTAAATGTTGGAGAGGATGTGGAGGAATAGGAACCCTCATCCACTGCTGGTGGGACTGCGGTATGGTCCAGCCACTGTGGAGGACGGTTTGGCGGTTCCTCAGAAAACTAGCAATAGATCTTCCATATGATCCAGCAATTCCACTGCTGGGTATATACCCAGAAGAACTGAAAGCAAAGACACAAACAGATATATGCACACCAATGTTCATAGCGGCATTGTTCACCATTGCCAAAAGTTGGAATCAGCCCCGGTGCCCATCAACAGACGAATGGATAAGCAAAATGTGGTACATACATACAATGGAATATTACTCAGCTGTAAGAAGGAACAAAGTGCTAACACATGGAATAACGTGGATGAACTTGAAGACCTTAGGTTGAGTGAAGCAAGCCAGGCACTGAAGGATGACCAGTATATGACCTCATTGATCTGAACTGAGGAAAATGAGCAGTCTCTGAGAACCATTGTCTGAAAGATAGGTTAACAAAGGAGAGTAAGAGAAGAGCAGGCTTTGAGCCATCACCCATTTGGACATAATCTATGGTAAAGGGATAGAGTGTGGTTGCATGTTGGGGGATGGGGCAGATGAGTGGTGGTGTTCCTGGGTTTGGTGGTGCAGCACTGCCGGGTGGGTGGATTAGGAAGGGCAGGTTCAAATCACCAGGGCATGTAACTGTGAATCTTGACATTCCATGGGTCGGGAGAGGGTGGTATCATGGGCCCTGGGGGGCTGGGGGGAAGGGAACAGTCAAGATCTAATGGGGAAGGTTTTTCATTATCTTACAGTAATGGACACAGGGCATGGTAAATATCATCAAAACTTATTAATCTGTATCGTAAATTGTAAGCTATACTGTAAATCATTGACAATGTTTAGTTGCTATATTTTGCTATCTGTGTAACAGTTATAACAATGCTAACATACAAAAAAAGTGGGGGGGTTAATATGGGGTGGGGAAGAGGGAGTGGTTTGGTATCTGGGAGTCTCTGGTATTCCGTTGTGACTTTGCTGTGACCTAAAACTTCTTTGAAAATTAAATGAAAAATTGGGAGACAATGGGGATTGAGAGGGGGAAGGTGTCACAGCACACCAGAAATCCGATAACACAGTGATAAAAGGAAAAAAAGAATATATATATATATTTTTTTTTTAAAGGCATTTCTTTTGCTTTTTTCCACATTTTTTTGAATGACCCAATCTGCTAATTATATTTTGTTTTGTTTTGTTTTTTGTTTGATTGTTTGTTTGTTTGTTTTCCTGAGTTTCCTCATGTTTGTCTCTTGCATGTAAGCTTATCATTGTTGTTTCTTTTTCCTATTAAGTGTATTTGATTATTTTATGGACTACAAGTTCATGGAAGATTTAGATCACAGAAGGTTTACAATGGGTACTGCAGGGGATTATTGGTGGGGGGTGTCTGGGAGGGGGGATTCATGGGAGTAAGTTCATCCGAATATACATGAAAGATATACAAAATTGTTCAAAAGATCAAAGGATGGGGCATGGTCACGGTGGGTGGACAATCACACAATAAATGAGGGAATCTGAATTCCTAACCTGGAGAGCTCTGCCACATTCTCCAAGGGAGCAGCAACAGTCCTCTGAGTGCAGGGACAGTGTCTGTCAAAAGAGGATGGCCCACTGATGAGTTCTTTTTATTGATGAATACCCTTATGAGTCTTTGCTCTTGTAACTGAAACTTAGCTTACGGTTATGGGGTGCCTAAGGGTTGCCACCTGAGAGCCTCCTTGTTGCTCAAATGTGGCCTCTCTCTAAGCCAAACTCAGCATATGATTGCATTATCTTCCCCCCAACGTGGGACATGACTCCCGGGGATGAGCCTCCCTGACAACGAGGGATTAATACCAAGTGCCAACTGGCAACATGACTGGAAAAAGACCTTGAATAAAAGGGGGAAAAGGTAAAGACAAACGAGTTCAAGTGGCTAAGAGACTTCAAAGAGAGTCGGGATGTTATCCCAGAGGTAACGCTTATGCACACCTCAGTAGGAGCTCATAGAACATCAAAGTGCATATCACCCCACACAGAGGGGCTCCTGAGAGCTCTGGAGACACCCAGGTCCTATATAAGGGGGGATAGCCCCAGAGACTGACGCCTTATCAGTGGGCTCTATTTTGGAATCTGTGTTCCTGAGAGTGACAGAATTGGACTCAAATAAGTCCTCCCTGCACATGGTTCATCAGTCCCTTCTATTCAAATCTATATGTGATGCTGGAGTTTTTAGGTATACTTCTAGAGACTGGTGCCTCTGGCCTACCTATGTGCCAGATGTGCGTGGAATCTCGGTGGAGCTGCAACCCCTACCCTACAGCTCAAAGGATTCATCCAAGTCACCTGGCGAGGAGACAACGATGGGCAACGGCCATCCCTGGGAATGGAGAGGGCCTGCATCTGCAGGCAAGATCATCCCACCCACCATATCCATGGGATATAAGCCCTCTCTCACTTGGAGGTAGAGTGGACATCACCATCCCAGTCCCCTCATGGTTGGGGGAAGAACTATGGACTAGAGTGGACTTGATGGTATTCTGTTGTACACATATGGTGATTCTAGCAATGGAAGAAATTATAACAGTGAGGTGGAGCCAGTGACCACTGGACACTTTCGGGGCAGGGAGGGGATGTGCAGTTGAAATACAGGGGCTTTTTCAGGATTTAGAGGTTGTCCTGAGTGCTGTTGTGGCAACGGATGTAGGCCATTTTAAATCAGCAAACACCATTCAGAACTGTGTGGGAGAGAGTGTGGTCTACAATGTGAACTGTGGTCTATGGTTGATGGCAAGGCCCCAGGATGTGTAAGTCCATTGAAGGTGATGGGCCACACTTGTGGGAGATGTTTGTGTGGGATGTGGTGGGAGGTGTGGGAGGTGGGGAACATGGGAATCCCGGTAGGTTCCGTGTAATATTTAGGTATTCTAAGCACCTCTTAAAATATATATATATATATATATATAACATTTTTGTAAGCTAATGCACATATATATGCATATATATTTATATATCATTTTACAAATATTGGTATGTATTGTGAAAGTTTTGATTTTTACCCACAATAAAAAATAAATAAATTTTTAAAAAATCACATTAATAGACTAAATAAGCCAGAAGTGAAAATATATGATCATGTCCAAAGATGTAGAAAAGGTATGGGGAAAACTCAAAACCCATTTCTGGCTGAACCACTTAAAAACTAGGAAATAGAAGAACATTTTCTCAACCTGATTAAGGACATCATTGACAAATCTACAGATAACAAATTGTGAAAGACTGACTGAATCCTGTTCTCTTTAAATGAGGTTCAGGGCAAAGATATTGACCCTTGGTTAGTCATAAGAGAAAAAAAAGGACCAAGTAGGACTTCTGCTCCTGCTCTTCTAGTTGTGTGTTTTTTTTTGTTTTGTTTTGTTTTTTGTTTTGTTTGTTTTAATTCCAGTACCATAAATACAACCTACAATTTCCCTTTTAACAACATTCAAATTTACACATCAGTGCTGTTAGTTACATTCCCAATGCACTGCTCCCATCACCACCATTCATTAACATAAATTTCCCGTTGTCCAAAACAGAATCTCTGTCATTTTTAGACTTAACTCCCCATTCTTTCCTCCCACACAGTCCTCTGTTAAACTAGATTCTAAATTCTAATTGAGCTAATTTTCTTGTTAGATTCTTCCATTTAAGTGAGTTTTTAATGTTGGTGTTATCACAGAGCATAGCTACTGATTCACATATAAAAAAGAGTTGGTAGAACTTAGAAGCAATTTTATAGATGAGTAATTTTCTCAAATTTATATAGTGTTTTGATATTGATTGGTGATAGAATCCTAGAATGCCAGTAAATTCAATAAGTGTTTATTGAATGAATAAATTGTTAATATTTTTTGTCAATTATATTAAGAATCCAGTATGTGTCCATAGTTTAGACATTATGGCAAATACAAAATATTTTCTAATTTGAGCCAAACAAATTATAGATATGGTTTCTCTTGTTAGGGGTTAATGCAGCTGGTGTCTTTAAATTGAAGCCAATGTACATTTACCATTCTGAAAATCTTAGAGCCCTTAAGAATTATGCTAACCTTACTCTGTGGTCTCTAAATGGAAAAACAAAGCCTGGATGACTAAACATTTATTTACAATGTGGTTTACTGAATATTTTAAACCCACTATTGAGACCTATTGCTCAGAAAAAAAAGAATTCTTTTCAGAATTTAAATGCTCATTGACAATGTACTTGATCACCCAAGAGCTCTGATGGAGATGTACAATGAGATTAATATTGTTTTCATGCCTGCTAACAGCATCCATTCTATGCCCATATATCATGGAATACTTTCAACATTCCAGTCTTATTATTTAAGAAATACTTTAATGATACCTTTGATTGATCTGGGCAAAATCAATTGAAAACCTCATGTAAAGGATTCGATATTCTAGATACCATTAAGAACATTCTAGTTTAATATATCAATATTAACAGAAGTTTGGAAAGAATTTATTCCAACCCTCATGGATGACATTGAGGGGTTCAAGACTTCAGTGGAAGAAGTCACTGCAGATGTGTGAAATAGCAAGAGAACTAGAATTAGAGGTGGAGCCTAAAGATGTGTATGAATTGCTGAGATCTCATGATAAAACTTTAATGGATATGGAGTTGCTTCTTATGGATGAGCAAAGAAAGTGATTTCAGTAGCCCACTAGTGAAAATGAGATGGAATCTACTACTAATGAAGATTCTTTGAATATTGTTGAAATGACAACAAATGATTTAGAACAATACATCAACTTATTTGATAAAGGAGCAACAGAGTTTTAAGAGGAATAACTCTAATTTTGAAAGAAGTTCTTCTGTGGGTAAAATATTAAAAAACAGCATCACATGATACAGAGAAATCTTTTTTTGAAAGGAAGAGCCAATTGCTGCAGCAAACTTAATTGTTTTCTTATTTTAAGAAATTGCCACAGCCACCTCAGCCTTCAACAACTCTAACCCTGATGGGTCAGCAGCTAACAACATTGAGTTAAGACCCTCACCAGCATAAAGATTATGACTCTCTAAGGTCTTAGATGATGGTTAGCCTTTTTTAGTGATAAAGTTTTATTAATGAAGGTACGTACATTGTTTTTTGTTAGATAGTGCTATTGTATACTTTATAGACCACAGTTTAGTAAAAATATAACTGATATAAGCACTGGGAAATTAAGAAATTATTGTGACTTGCTTTATTGCAATATTTGCTTTATTGGATAGTTTGGAAACAAACTTGCAATATCTCCAAGATATGTCTGTAACAATTTGGACCTTATGAGAGATTACTGAGACATCATAAAACAAATTGGAAGTGGTATAGATGATTTGGTGTAACAACTCTGGGGAAGATGTTTCCAGGAGAAAACTGCACTGAAACTGTACCTCAGGGACTACGTAGGGAAAACTGTACTAAAAGTCATATTTATTTAGGTTGTGCAACAATTTTTTAAATGAAGAGGTGGCTTTTTAAATTAGAATTGATAAATAGACATGGGTTACAGTAGCAGTCAAAAACATTGGTCAGGAGAAACAATATTACATAATTTTAAAATCAAGTCCAAAAGGAGAACCTGGACCACAAGAATGCTTTGCCTTTACTAAATGGAGTAAGAGTAAAAGGAAGTGGGCTTACTGAAATCAGAAGCTCCTTATTTTGGTTGTCTATTATGAAACCAAAAGGCTCTTACCCAGCATTCCAGTACATAGAAATTTTATTAGAAGTGGTGTATTAGAAGATTTAACCAGAGGAAATGAGATAAAATGTATGGGGAAGGTTTATGCAAACCATAGATATTCTCTATTCTTACTGAATTTTTTTGCAGGGTAATGTGGAATTTAGTTTTCTTCAGATTGCAGTAAATGCATATTTCAGTTATTGGGATTGTGTGAATAGACTATATGAAATATAATGATATCAGAAATAAAAGCCTCAGCCATTTTTTGAGCATGTTTAACATTGTGAAAGAGTCACATCTATTTTTTTTTTCATTTTTTCTAAACAATATCTTTATGAAGCAATAATTTTATTTTCTCCATTTTACAGAGGGAGAAACAGAATTACATAGAAGTCAAGTAAGTAACTTCCCCAGAGTTATCAGGTTGGTAAGTGGCAGAACCAATTTTCAAATCAATACATTCTGATTCCAGAGCCCAGAGTCTAACCACTGCAATAAACTGCCACACATTGTTCAGCCTCCTCAGCATAATAAAGTAGTGCTCAGAGCACTGGCCACCTGTTGCAACTCATCTACCCCAGCTGGCTTTCCATGTCTTGAATTCAAACTCTCCAAGGGAAAAGCATGATAAGTTCTGAGAATTAACATTTTTATTACACCTTCCATAGGGTAAACTTGCTATGCCAGATCCCTTCCTGTGGGTCAGGCAGAGATTACTGTTTCAATCTGCTGCATCCAGAGTCAGTGCATTCAATATTTAGATTGTCACAGGGATTTATGTGGCAGTAATTAGAGAGTTGTGGATGCCTCTCTAGGTAGGTGATCGTTGGGCTATTAGCTTCACATTATAAATCAGAAGGAGAGGTTATGAGTTTCTATGTAACTTGTTTAAAGTCATCCAATTTTCAATTTGTCAGATCCAAAAATTGAATCAAAATTGGTGGAATCTGATAGTTTCTTCTTTCATTCGTAGCATGATACTTTCGATGTATGTGTATGTAAGTATATATGTATGTATACATGTATGTATGTATGTATGATACATCTATCTATGTATCTGTCGGGGACTGAATCATATGCCCCATTAAAGGCATATTTAAGTATCAACCCCATATCTTGCATTTGTGAACCCATTTATAAAAAGGAACATTGTAGATGTTCTTAACAGATAAACTGTGGACTCATTTGTGCATATGACCTTCAACGAATCTATTTAGATGAAGCCAAATAGAATCAAGTGTCTCTTAACCACGTTACTGGAGTCCTCATATGCAGAAGTTATTCATACACAGTGAGTCAGTAAAAATCAAAAGTCAGCAGAACCTAGAGGAGCAAGGAAAAGGAGGCAGAGAAGCCATGTGAAAGAGGATTGCCAGGGCACTCCAGACTATGGGATGAAGCAAGTCCTGCCTATATGTTCACACTGGCTGTCTAGCCTCCCAAACTGTGAGACAATGAAATCCTTTTGTGTAAGTCAAACAGCATGTGGTATCTGTCACGGAAGCCCTGTCAAGCTAGTATATTATCTCTCTATCTCTCCATCATTTAATTTCCTGATAACAAATTATCAGAAAGTCCTAGATGTTAATTAAACACACTAAAGCCTTGGTTTCTCTTTGAATATCCTAAGCAGTGTTTAAAGCTTAAAGGAGTTGATTATAGATGTATCATTCCCAAAAAAGCCAGTTGAAACTTTTAAAGCCATTGGCAACATTTCAGTTGCAATATTTATAATAGGGTTTAAGAGGCTCTGGAGGCCTCAAGAATTACTTCAAATTCTTGCCTTTACAAACTTATACACATGAAAAACTACAGTTTTTACGTAGTTGTATGCTATCAAGTACCAAATAATGTATTTACACTCATTCATGTAATCATGTTTTTAAAAATCTCGGCTTAATGTGATTAGACTATTGTTGACAATGAACCTTGAAAACTGAATCATGAAAAGAAACCAGCCACCTCATGTCATGGTTAAAATTTTCTGAAGCATTTTTACTTTGGAGGGAACTAAATATAACCTGGGGACTAATATTTGTTCTTCCAATTTTTTTTTCCCTTTTCAAAACTTTGTTTTGAAATTGCTTTTCAGCTTCCTAAAAAGAACAAAGATTAACTTAGCACATTCACGCCTACCTATGTACTCAAGAGAAATAAACATACATCTTCACACAAAGTCCTGTATTCCCTGGTTCATGTAGCATTATTTACAGTTTCCCAAAAGTAGACGCATTCTGAATGTCCATCAACTGATGAATGTATGAACAATTGTAATATAGCCATACAATGTGATATCATTTGGCCATAAAAAGAACAAAGTACTGATATAGCTACAACATAGGTGAACCTAAAAATGTGAAATCCCACAAACAAATAAGAACATATATGGTATGATTCCATGAGTACAAAGTTTCCAAAAGCAAGTAAAAAGGACAGAAACAAGATTAGTTGCTGCCTAGGATTGGAGGTAGAAATAAATGGAGAGTGACTGTGAATGCACACAAAGTTTCTTTTTAAAATGTTGAAAATGTTCTCAAATGATATTGCTATGGAATTTTTATCTAAAAAATATGTAGCTCTTTTCAAATTGAACTAGGATTGAGATTTGAGAACAGCTAGGACAAGAGCTTTATTCACTATAACTTTTTTACTTTGTTTTGTAAAGGTAAGTTCCAAATTCCTAAAAAATGAACCTCCTGCTAAGATATTAGCTTACGTTCTTACACTAAATATATATTACAAGTTATAATTATATGAGTCAAAATGCTTTCTGATTGTGTAAAGGATGATAACATAAATAATAAAAACAGAAACAGAAATTGAACATAGCTTCAGTGATCTGTTTTTGTTGGTAAGTACAGCCTGTTTTCCTCTTTTAGGACTAACTAGCTGTATGCTAGCATATTGAAGAACAAAGAAAAATATGTAGTACATAAATAAATGTGTCTGTTTTAATAATATTTTATTGGCACTCAGCCTCACCACCCATTTAGAAATTATCTTGTAATTCTGGTCTTTTGGTAACATATTCTATCAGGTTTTGTCCATGAAGACTTTGAATTCACTCTGATTTTTGAAGGACAGTTTTTTTGCCCAGTACAGAATTATTGGGGGGCTGTTTTTCTCTTTCAGCACTTTAATACATCATACTACTTTCTTTTTGCCTCCATGGTTTCTAATGAGTGGTTCACACTTAATCTTATCTAGATTCCCTTGTGTGTGATGCTTGCTTTCCTCTTGCTACTTTCAGAACCCTCTCTATATCTCCAATGTTTGTCATTTTGAATAGTAGGTGTCTATGGCTAGGTCTATTCAGATTTATTCTGTTCAGGGTGTGCTGTCTTTGTATATTGATATTTGTTTCTTTCATAAAAATAAAAAAAAAAGTTTCTATTTCTTTTCACAGAAACAATTAGGGGCGGAAAAAATGTTTTTCCTAAACTCCCTGACCTTCCTGGCCCCACACCCAGGACCTTCACTTTGAGAGAGATATGGGGAAAGGGCTAGTTGTGACAAAGATAGTGAAATGTAAGTTTAACTTAAAATTCTGTCATTAGTCCAGGGAAAGAGATTTCAAAGTGAGTCAGGAGGTCATTCCAGAGGTTATGCTTATGCACATCTCAGCAGGATCTCATTGACTGCCACAGTAAATATTGCCTGAAATAGTGGGGCTCCTGAGGACTTTAGAGATATCCAGACACTATAGGAAGGGCAGACAGTTCAGGAGTTTGGTCCTCTGCCAGTGGGCTTTACCTTGGAACTTATGTTTCCCAGTGTGATAGAGTTGGACTCAGTGGTGGTTTCCCTACACATGGCTCTTCTGCCCCATTTATTTGAACCATAATTAGTACTGTACTTGATAGGTGTATGACCAAGAGACTTAAATCTTTTGTCCATCCATGTACCAGTTAGGCCCTGACAAAAGAGTTGCAACACCTACTCTCCAGTTCATTGGATTCACCTAGGACAACTAACAAGGTGATGATGATGGACAACACCCGTCCCAAGGAACCGAGAGAGTCTGCAAATGCAAGCAAGAGATTTCCATCCATCTGTTCCATGGGATCTAACCCCCCTTTCAATTAGAGGCAGAGTGGTCATCACCATCTCAAAATCCTCAAGACTGGGGAATGAACAAAGGATTAAAGTAGACCTACTATTATTCTGCTATAGACATATTGTTATTCTAGCAATGGAAGAACTCATCATTGATGTGGAGGCAGTGGCCACCAGAAGTTCTGAAGAGAAGGAAAGGGAACTATAGGTGTAATATGGGGGCATTTTCGGGACATTGGAATTGTCCTGTATGACATTGCAGTGACAGATACAGGCCATTATATATTTTGCCATAACTTACAAAATGGTGCAGGACATAGTGTAAGCTATAACGTAAACTATAATCTACGGTTAGTGGCAATGCTTCAATATGCGTTCATCAGTTGTAACAAATGTACCACGTTAATGAAGTATGTTGTTAATGTGGGAAAGTGTAGGAGGGGGATGGAGTAGGGCATATGGGAATTCCCTATGCTTTTTATGTAACATTTATGTAATCTAAAGTTTCTTTAAAATAAATATATGTTTTTAAAAAAGAGTCATGGTTTGTCCTGTAATTCCTCAATTTAAACCTTTTAACAGCCTTAAATTGAAAGTAATTAATAATCCAATTGCCAAATTTCGGTAAATAAAGAAAAAGTCTTTGAAAGCTAAGGGAAGATTTTCTAGATTATAATTAAAACAAATTAAACAATTATAATATATTCCAGAACCTGGTAGTCAGTATGCTTTTAAGGTTATTTCCAATTTTAGAATTATATTAAAGAAAAAATGAGGTATTAGCCTTCTAGAAATGAAGAAAAAAAAATTTCTTGCATAAGATATAATGATAACAATTTTAGTTAGCTTGGGTGTAATTTCCCTAAGTTTATAACATATTAATAAATAAATTAGCATTATATATATTAAATCTTTAAAATGATGAAAGTTTGGGTTTAATGAAATTAAGTTAAGGAAAAAAAATATAGATTTATCCTAAAGTGAAATGTCTAATTTTCACAGAACAGAATAAGAAATGTGAGACAAGACTCAAGTGGATGAAAATACATTTCATTGGTTACGAACTGTAATTTAATAAGCTTATTTAAAGGTAAAAGTACCTAGTTTTTGTGGTTATGGCTAGTTATAGGAAGTTTACAAAAGTGTTTACTAAACTGAAATATTTAAATGGTTAATTCCAGGAGGCCATTATTAAATAGAAACCAAAATTGATGTTGGTAAAAAAAAGAAAAAAAAAAAAAAAGTAACAGAGAAACCTATCAGAGGCCACCTGAATCTGCAAATTAAGGGATAGGGGGAAGATAATCTTGATTCCTCTGGGAATCTTAGGTTTTCCTAAAGTAAGGGAGAAAGTAGTTTTCCCTATACTACTAAAGTAAAATTCATATTAATCAATATAATCACAGTAAAGATGTAAAAGTAAAAAGAAAAGTAATAAAAATACTTCCAATGCAGTTTATAACATATCAAATTTTTGATATGTTATAAACTGCATTGGAAGTATTTAGAAAGTATATAAAAATTAAAAGAGATAGACTTCAGTATTCTCAAACTCTCTTGTGCATTCAAACCAGGACCCTAGTAAACTGCATGGTGCCTCTCCATTTGAGTTATTGGCTAGATCGGTCACTATAGACCCTAATACAATAGAAGTATCTACCACATCTCTGGACATACTCCTAATATGGATGAAAAGTATGTTGCTGTTTTGGACTCCTGTTGCAGCCAGCAATGGCTTGATATGGCCAGATTACAATGGATATTACCTCCAGTCTAGCTCTGTTTCATAGTGCCAAAGGGTGCTTTGCACGCGGCCAGTGAAACACTGGAGCCTTGTCTCAGGACCACTGGTGCTACAACATGCTGGCTGTGTGAAGGACATACCAAGTGGAGCAATAATTCTACAGTAATATGTGTAGAATCTAAAAAAAACACAATCGGCATTATGGCCTACTCCTATGGAGAGAATACACATATGATATTGCAAACCTGGAGCTTATATTTATTAATTGCAGCTCAAAGGGGAACTTATGCATTGATTACTGCATTGATTATTATTAAGTACTGTACCTATATACCTGATAAGATAATATCTCTTCTATTCTATATCATTTGCAGAAGGATATTGAACATGTTAAAAGTTCTGGTAAACTTAATTCATTTTCTAAGTAGTTAATGAATATACCTATAAGATAAAAGAATGGCTTTCTTGAATACTGCCTTTATTTTGCTTGCTATATATGGTCTTGTTGCTGCCTATACAGTGTTTGTGAATTTATGTCTAGGGCAGTGCCTCTCCTCATACTTCTCTTAGCTTTCCTAGGTACAGCCACTGCCTTGGGAACTGGGGTTGGCAGTTTATACTAAACCCAGCTGGTCAACAACAATCTCTCCCTAGAGTTAACCAACAGCACAGAAGAAATTAGTCATGCCTTAAAAGCCCTTAGACAACAAATAGACTCACTTGCTGCCATGGTGCTGCTAAATCACAGAGTCCTAAACATACTAACAGCACAGGGAGAAACCTGCCTGTTCCTCAAGGATGATGCTGTTCTATGTAAATAGAAAGGCACCTGGCATTTCTCGCTCCCATGGTCCCGTCTGTCACGGCTGGCCCCCCAGTCATGGGGGCTACTTACCACCATCTTCTTTATCCTTGTAGTAGGACCATGTATCTTAAATTCTAATTAGGATATTTCTTCCAGAATCAATACTTTCCAGAACAAGGTATTAGTCATGCAGGGATTTCATCCAGTTCCAACCACAGTGCAGTACCTGCCTTCCCTCAACCTTAATAGAATAACCAGCGAATTTCATACCCCATCAGGCAGTGAACACTGTCCCTAACCAGCAGGAAGGAGCTACAGACGAATGACCATTGTCCTTCAGCTCCCCCATAAGAATAAGGGTGGAAACTCTCTGATGGGGGAGTTGAAGCAGTTTAGTATAGAAAAGAGGTAAGGCCACTGGTCTGAACATAGCCATGATATGCTGCCAGGAAACCCTTGAGGGTAGACAGCTGATTGAGAACAAATCCATAACTGTTATAGCTGAAAAGCCCACAAAGACCCTGGTTACTAGGTCCCATCTGAAACTCCCAGGCTCAAAAGAAATCCTAGATAACTCCGAACAGAAAGGCCTCCCCATTGGTTCCCTGAAAGCAGACAGTTGAAAGTAGAAAGACAACCAATTAGGACAGCAAATAGCTGAAATCATTTCTTAATAATGGGGAAATGGAAGGAAGGAAGAAAGGCTTTTAAAAAAGTCTTGCCCTGAGGCCCCATGTGCATGTCTTACCCTGTAGCATGACCACACCCATGTCTGGGGTGTGTACTATCTCTTTTCTTGTTTCTTAATAAATTCTTTACCCTCTTGCCTACCATATGGCATGTCCTTAAATTCCTTTACGTGATGTAGCCAAAAACCTAGAACTCAGAGCCTTCTTCTAACAAAAGCTTTAACATAGGGCAACTATGATTCTTCATTTCCTGGCCTAGTAGACAGAGTTTTAAGCTAAATGCACATTTCCCTATCTTGTCACAACTAGCCCTTTCCCCATATGTCTCTCAAAGTGAAGTTCCTGGTGGTGGGACAGGGTAGGTCAAGAGCTTAGGAAAAACGTATTTTCCTCTCCTCACAGTTTCTATATTAGATCACTCTACCACCTTTCCATCCTGCTTAGCTTCTCTAATTTGGGTAAAGACAAATGTGTTTATATGGCTAAGAGACTTCAAAGTGAGTCAGGAAGTCATTCCAGACTTTAGACTTATGCACGTCTCAACGGGAACTCATTGACTGCCAAAGTAAGTATTGCCTCAAATAGTGGGGCTCCTGAGAGCTCTGGAGACATCCAGACACTATAGACAGGGCAGACAGCTCAGGAGTTTGGCACCGTGCCAGTGGGCCCTACTTTGGAATTTATGCTCCCCAGTGTGACAGAGTTGGACTCAGTTGTGGTTTCCGTACACATAGCACTTCTGCCCCTTCTGTTTGAACCTATATTTTGTACTAGATTTGAAAGGTGTATGTCCAAGAGACTTAAATCTTTGGGCTGTCCGTGTACCAGTTAGAACCTGAATCTCAACACATTTGCAAGACCTACTCTCCAGTTCACTGAACTCACCCAGGACAACTAACAAGAAGATGATGATTAACAACGACTATCTCAAGGAACATAGAAAGACTGTACCGGCAAGCAAGAGATTTCCATCCATCTGCCCCAGGGGATCTAAGCCCCCTCTCAATTAGAGATTGAGTGGGCATCACCATCCCAGAATTCTCAGGATTGAGGAATGAATGATGAACTAGAGTATACTTTCTGTTAATCAACTATAGACTTATTGTGATCCTAGCAATGGAAGAACTCTTATCATTAATGTGGAAGCAGTAGCTACTGGAGGTTCTGGGGGGAGGGAGAAGGAAAAGTAGTTGTAATTTGGGGGCATTTTCGGGACTTGGGAATTGTCATGAATGACATTGCAATGACAGATACAGGCCGTTGTACATCTTGTAACAACTTACAAAAACATGCGGGAAAGAGTGTAAACTACAATGTAAACTATAATCCACATTTAGTGGTAATGCTCCAAGATGTATTCATCAATTGGGCAAATGTACCACACTAATGAAGGATGCTGTTGATGTGGGAAAATGTGGGAGGGCTAGGGAGTGGGGCATATGGGAATCCCCTATATTTTTTATGTAACATTTATGTAATCTAAGTTTCTTTAAAATAATAATAATAAAAAAAAACTAAAAAAAATAATAATAATAATAATAATAATAAAGTATATTTAAAAAATACAATCTACAATATTTTCCTTTACTTCAGAGCTTTGTCTATTTCTCATTTTTCACTTTGACAGACCACAGATGAACAACTCCAATTGCATTTTATACTTGTTAGAGAAAAACGATGCTCACTGGGATGCAGAGACTGATGATTGCAGGCAAGAAGCTTAGTGGGAAGCTCTCCCAATGGAGGGGGTCTGAAGAGAGACTTCAGCCCACCCCCAGAGGGTGGTGGATATGGCTTTATAGAATACATCAATAGGTGGGGAAACCGAGTACAGCCTGGGGCCAAATGGCCAGGGGGGAGTGGGCTAGGAGGTCTTGGAATGTGGGAGGGGTTGGGGAAGGAGTGATGGCCCTTATCTGCTCCATTTTGTTTATTCTTGGGAGGGGATGAGCTGCCCCTAGGCTATGGCTTGCTCAGTTGGTTAGGTGGGTTATGGCTGGAGACTGCCTTTCCTCAACCTATGCCACAGGGGCACTGATTCACCATCCTATGACCTGCCAATCATTGCAAACCTCTTAAGGGGGAAACTCTTAACAATACTCACTGAGGCCACTGAACTGTTAGGGAACACTGGTTTCTCTCATGATCTGCTGCCTTCAGGATCCTTTCTGTTTGCAGTGGGAGGTCCCCCACTCCCCAGTCCTTGGAGATAACAAGACTCTGGCAGCCACTGGAATGGAAGTATAGATGTCCAACCCTGAG
Organism: Tolypeutes matacus; assembly: GCA_026826555.1. Taxonomy (NCBI): domain Eukaryota; kingdom Metazoa; phylum Chordata; class Mammalia; order Cingulata; family Chlamyphoridae; genus Tolypeutes; species Tolypeutes matacus. Next base: position 56,170,737 of record JAKSZT010053770.1, on the reverse strand, counting down.
GGTCAAGGATTCCACCAGGCATGGATTTCCTCAAATATCATGGATTCCCATCTGGGTAGTCATGAAAGAAAGCAGGTTTATTAACACCAGTGGAAGGATGGGAGACAGGGTTGTCTCAAATTTGCCTTCCCCCAGCCATGGGAGCAGAAGTGGCCATGGATTCCAACAGGGGAGAATAGAGTAATTGCCATCACAATGGTGAGACCAGTCCTGAAAAAACAATAAGCAAAGGGCAAGCTCAGTTTAGAATTACCATCACAATAGCAAGCATATACAAGGGTGAGACTAGTCTTGAAGTAACCATAAACCAAGGTAAATTAGTCTAGGATTAGCATCACAACAGTTCAAGTCTAAGGGCAAAAATAATAAGCTAATCACAAATTAACCATAAACTAAGGTAAATTCAGTTTAGAATTACCATAATCATAGTAGGTCTAGGGGAGTAGCTAGTGTCAAAATAACCATATGCAAAGGTAAATTTAGTTTAGGATTACTATCACAGGAAGTATAGTCTAAATCCAGCCAGTTTCAGCAATTTCAGATATTATCCTTTTGCTGTTTTATAATGTAAAGGCATTTAAAGTGATTTTGTCTTATCTCTTAGTTACAGTTTCTAGTAAGTTTTTAATTTCAAAATAAATTGGGCACTTTTGTGTATTAACTAAGCAACTAAAACTATTTTATTAGCGTATTACTTTGCCAAAGGGGTACCGATGGAATGTACCAGAAATCTGCTGGCTTTTCTAAAGGGTAGAAAAGCTACCCTTTTACCCTGGGGTAAAAGCTAGGGACATTTCTTCCGGCTTACTTTTGCAGAAGTCTTAGGAAGTGGATTTGAGAGAGAGCTCATTTTGTGACTACTGCCAGGGACTGAGTTTTGCGGTTAAATTGGGCATTAAGAAGGTAGAGACTGATAGTGTGCCAGTTTGCAAACAAACACCTTGGGAACCCCCAAGGTAAAGGATTAACAGGAATCTCAAGGCTTCCTGGGAACTGAGGAAGGACTGGGCCTTGGTAATAAAACAATAAATCAGAAAGGTTCTGATTAAAAGTGTAGACTCACCAGTCTTTGTTGGGTGTCAGGAAGTGTTACTTACCTCTCATCTCCTGCCATGGCTCACCAAATATGTTAGTGGAATGCTCTGGGTTTCTAGGTTCTTGGCTATGTCCCATAAAAGGAATTTAAGGACATGCCATAGGATAGGCAAGGAAGTAAAGAGTTTATAAAGAAACAAAAAGAGTACACAGTCCTAGACATGGATGTAAGGGCTCTGCAGTATGAGATGTGCTAATAATTTCCTTTGAAACAGGTTATAAACTTTCAGTGGCAATTTCCCTTTCAATTTAAAAATTAAGTACAACAAAGGAATAAATATAATTGTTCATTTGTATGACTGCTTCCTGTACTATGCCTAATCCAAATTTTATACTCCACATCTTCTGCACCCTGCTCTCACCATCCCCCCCCCCCCCCATGGATCAATACACAAGTAAAACCTGGGTATTTATAATCTATAATGGGAAATTGTTATCTGTAAATCAGTCCTCTTTATCACTCTTCAGCCCCTTCCTCTCTACCTGGGACCCACGATCTGCTATTTTCTCCCATTTCTCTTCCCTCCCTTCCTTAAAACATTACTGGCTTAATCAACGTGACGTGCTCTTGAAATTCATTTCTGCAGCATAGTCAAGAATTAGACAAAATCCGGTAACAGTAGGAGGCACACAGGGTCCACTTGGAAAATGTTGGACTGCAAAATCTAATTCCATTACTTTTTGCCTGCTGTGACTATTTCCTTTTCATACATCTTTTGCTTCCCCTCAGTCAACGCAACTAGCAACCAACTTTATTGAGCTCTGTATTAGTCAACAAAAGGCATACTGATACAAAGTACTGCAACTCTGTTGCCTTCTATAAAGGGTATTTATTTGGGGTAGAAGCATACAGTCACAAGGCCCTAAAGAGTCCAATTCAGCGTTACTTTCTCACCTGTTACCTTTCTCACCTGTTACCAATCTGTTACCACAGGTTGAAGCAAGATGATGGGTAATCTCTGCTTAGACTCTTCTTCCTTCTTCCTCTTAAGGCTCCATGGGCCCAGCTTCTTCCAGTCTCAGCTGTAGGCTGGTATAGGGCTTGTCTCTCTTCCCAAGGCCTTTGCTGTTTGAGCCTTCTCCTCTCTGTCACATGGCAGAACCGAAATGACCAAGTTCTCTCTTATTCTGTATCTATGGAACTCTCTCTCTTTCTTCCTGTGTCTTCTTCCCTGTGTTCTTGAATGAGTGCCCATTTATATCAGTCCACCAAGGAGGCAGGGACTCAACCCTGAGTCATGCCCTGCTGACATGGTCGAATCAAAACCCTAAACTTAAAAGGTAATTTAATCAAGACATGTCAGCTGAATCATATGCATCAAAGGAGATCATACTCAGGGGAACAGACCAGTTTGCAAACATAATCTCTCTTTTCAGGGTTCATAAATCATCTCAAACTGTCATACTCCACCCTCTGAATCTGTAAAAGACATTACAATATTAAAAAAAAACAACCTTAAATCAGTAGCAATACCAAGTAAAAAATCACATCACACTTTAAAGAAATACAGTTTTTCTTGGGGCAAACTCCCCTCTGCCTGTAGACCTGTGAAACTTACAAAATAATTTATCTGCTTCCAATATAAAAAGGGACAGACATAGGATAAATATATGCATTACCACAAGGAAGCTTTGGGAAGGAAACATGCATCACTAGTCTGCAACAATTCTGAAAACCTGCAGGGCACATCTATTAGATTTCAAAGCCTGAGAGTCATTCTTAAGATGATGATTTATTGTCCCTGGGGCCTCTTGGGGGCCCACCCTTTCCACAGGCTTGCCCAAAGGCCATTTTCTTAGTTCAAGCCTCATCAAGCATCTGGGTGGTGACTGAGTTTCAGACCTCACCCTCCAAGAACATTGGGGTGATGGCCATTCTTTCCCCATCTCTGCAGGACAGTTTCAACTCCACCTACAGTGAGGTGGTGGTAATTCCCCTAATCTCTGGCATACAGCCTAACTTTCTCAGAACAGTGAGTTGGCACCCTGGCCTTCCCTAATCTATGAGGAACAGGCCTACCTTCTCAGAGCAATAGGATGTCAACCTCAGTTTCCCCAAGCTATGGGAATAAGCCCATTCCTCTCAGAACACTGGGGTGGTGACTGTACCCTCCCCAACCCATGGGGAAAAGACCCACCTCTTTCAGAGCAATGGGGTGTTGACCTCAGTCTTCCTAACCTATGGGGAACAGGCACACCATTATCAGAGCACTGGGGTAGTGACCTCACTCTCCCCAACCCTTGGGGATGCTCCACTCTCTTTGTAGCCTGGGGTGGCAAAACTCTCCCTGAACAGCAGCTGGAACAGCCATCCTCATCCAATGCAGGGACAAACTTACCCTCTCCATACACATGAGCTGTATCCCCTCTTGGCCCAAGGAGATGTCCTAATTCCAGACCTCAGCGTCCATGGTTTTCTTCTTAAAGCTGTTTTCCCTTCCATCTCTCCCCTCCATGTTCTTTTTAGTCCAGGCTGACAGTGGTTTTGTTCATACAGATCTCCCAAAAAGCTTGTTAGTTTAGCATGCAGGAATCAAGGATCCAAGCCACCATACAGTAACACTTTCCACAATTCTTTCTTGGATAACTGCATTTTCAATCCTGGCTTACAAGTTCCAAGTTTAGTTAATTACTCAAATGGGGCACTATCATCTGGGGGCTTGATTTCCAGAGGCATGGAATTTCTGGAGTCAGTTTCTGATTTCTTTGACCCCAACACTTCAGTCTTTCCTCTAACATTTTGCTATAAGCATCAAGGAAAAGCCAACCCCATTCTCTGAGTTTACATTGGAAAGCTCTTCAGCTAAATGTCCAGGCTTTCCATTTTCAAATTCTGCCTTCCATATAACATCAGGAGTCAATCTGGTTAACTTCTCTGCAACTTTAAAAAATGGATTGCCTTTTCTCCAGTTTGCAATAATAGTTTAATCATTTACTTATAAGGCCTCATCAAAAGACTCTTTAGTGTCCATATTCCTACCAACAGTTTCTTCAAAGCAATCTAGGCCTTTGCCATCAAGTTTCTCAGAGTTCCTCCAAAAATTACCCTTTACTCATTTATAAAACCATTCCAGCAATTTTGGTAATTACAAAAGTACAAGCCCACTCTCCTGGTACCAAATTCTGTATTAGTCAGCCAAAGGGGTGCTGATACAAAGTACCAGAACTCTGTTGGTTTTATAAAGGGTATTTATTTTGAGTAAAAGCTTACAGTTACAAGGCCCTAAAGAATCCAACTCAAGGCTGCTTTCTTACCCAAGTCTGTTACCACAGGTTGAAGCAAGATGATGGGCAATCTCTACCTAGTCTCTCCTTCCTTCTTCCTCTTAAGGCTCAATGGGCCCAGCTTCTTCCAATCTCAGCTATAAGCTGAGATAGGGCACATTTTTCTTCCCAGGGCTTTAGCTGTTTGAGCCTTCTGCTTTCTGTCACATGGCAGGACTGAAATAAGCAGTTTACAAACATAATTTCTCTTTTGGGGGTTCAAAAATAATCTCAATCTGCCATAAACTCTTTCCTCATGGGAGCTAAACCACTGTGATTGAAAGGAATAGTGCTTTTCATTTTTTTTTCTCCAGGTCTTTTGTTCTCTTCCTTGTAGGAGTCACAATTTTGTTGTGTACAGCTCCTGTTTTCATAAACTTTGTTGTGAAGCGAAACGCTTCACACAAATAATGACTCCCAGGAGAAAATTTCAATGAAACCATTATTACTGGCCAGGGAGCACTCCCTAGTGAGAGTCGCACCTAATGTCTGGTGACTGCAGTTTTTATAGAACTCCTTCCCGCATGGCCAATTCTTTTTCACGCGTGCCAAAAGTAGGATTGGTTCAATCATTATACATATTTCTATAGCAACCGAAAACAGAATTGTTTTAATCATCATACATATTTCTATAGCAACCAAAAACAGGATTGTTTTAATCAATCATACAAATTTCTATAGCAAAGCAAGCAAGCAATGTTCCAAAAGCTGATGTTTGCTGTTAGCGTTCCAGCAGGGAGGGGGAGTGGTTGATTTTGGGGGCATGACGTACTGATTCTTTTCAGACCTGGATGGGCACCTGGTTTCCACCCACAATTGTTAGAGGATTTTGCTACTGGGAATTTCCTGGTACTGTTTTACCTCCTTCTCGGTTGATTTTTGTCTCCTCTAATTCTAAGACATATTTTCTCTCCTGCATTGATCTTCTGTGAAGTTACATTTCATATTATTGATGTTTTTTAGGCAATAATCAGAGTTCCAGCTGATGCTTTTGAATTACACTTTCAAAGTCTGTATTTTCACAACGTAAAGCTGGACTGTTTTTGTTCAGGACTTTTGAACAATAAGCAATTCTTCCACTTGATTTTCTTCACATAGCTTTTAAAATATTCCTTTTTTCTCCTCAAACTTTTTCAAAGGAAATATTTAATAGCATCACTAGTTCCTTCAAATTGACCTCTGACTGATATTTTGGTCTCCACATTCTGGTTCACTCTTTTTGTCTCTATTGAGTTGACTGTGTCATTCTGATCCTAACCTTCCAAAGGAGAGCAGAGGGGCTTATTTTCATTTTTGGAAGTATGATGACACACTGCACTTGTGATCCTCATCATTGCTCTCAAGATCATATCCACCTCCACCTCTCCTGTCTCCCGTCATCTCTCAGTTCACTAACCCTTACATGATATTTCCACTTTTTCTCCCATGTATTATGGTATTAGTCCTACTCCTTAAATTATAGAGTGTGATGAGGAACACAGCATATAATGCACATGAAGCACTGAGAGAAGTGCTTGGCACACCTAGGGACCAATGATGTTATCTCTAATAGAACTTCTTGCCTAATGACACACCCTAAAGAGGGAATGTGACAATCAGCCCAAAGCTATGGGTCTCTTGGGAACCGCAATAGCCCTTAGATTAACAGGTTGGTATGCCTGATGTTCTCAGTGTTTTTCAAACTCATTCTGATAGGCTTAAACTACCTTTCTTCTTCTATTACCTCTGTCCTGTTTGGGAATTCCAATAATGTTTGAGAATGAATGCCTGGCATCCAAATAATATTATTCCTATATTCTTCCTGTAACTCCATGATATTTAGGGCCTGGCTTTGGAATGGTACATTCTATATCACCCTACAGCTTAGGAATCAGGAAAAAGGCATCTTCTGTACAATGGAAGAAACAATATGACCCAAGTGAAATCATTTTCCTTCTTCACATACAAAGAAAGAGCAGGTATAGGGAGTTAGCAGCAAACCATACATTCTCTGTGGGCCAAGTTTGACATTGCTGCAGAACCAACAATTGTGTTTTGGATGTCCAAAGCTAGAAGATTAACTCTAATTAGTTGTTGAATTAGGGGGCTCTTTCATGTACTTTTTCCTTTCACATATCTTTGGAATATCAATATAATTTTTTAAAACTACACAAATGCATGAGATATCAATAAGAAAATGTACACAGTGTTTGAAGCCTTACTAACTTATTTAATGTGATTTTTGTTTTGAATTATTTATGTTGGATTTTAAATCTGGTTACCCGTGGAGGTCATATGTGGCACAATGTAAAAGTGAGACCATAAATGCATGCGGAAATATAGTTTGTTACTCACATGTTCCAGAGAGAATTGGAGGTGCCCTGAGTACCATGGTAAACACAACAGACTTCTTTGGCTCAACCAGCAAGTGGGGAACATACCAGCTGAGTAACAGAGACCAATGAGCTTGGCTTTTCTATGATTCCTGGTGAGGGATAACAGATTTCCCACATGTATCAATGGTTGGTTATTTATTGCAAAGGCCCCCAGAAAGGGAAAGGTACCAGCAGTCTGTGGGCCATGGGGGTGCTTATCTTATAATTTGGGCTCAGCTGTTTGTTCTGGCTGAGGCATGTGAGTGGTATGGGTGGTGGCTGTGGATCTATGAGTTTAAACTCTGGGAAGTATAAGACCAAGAATGTATAACTGTTTATTAACTAGGTCAAAATGGATGTGGAGGCAAACAGCTTAACCAAAGTGAGATGGACACGAAGACAGCACACAAAAATTTTTGAGTAGTTATGTAAAAGTGCCTTCTTCAAAGCTTATGTATGAATATCACTTAAAAATAGAAAGAATAAAGCATAAATTTCTACTAATCCTCAATTCTAATTATTTTTTCTCTTTGTCATCATATAAAATGGGAAAATAATCCAATGTAAATTGAATTATTTATATAGAAATTCTGGTAATTCACTTACACATTCTATTATTATTTATCTATTATTTGTCACTTCACCAATTTCCCCAAGTATTTGAAATCCAAATATTGAAGATTCTCTTATAGACTACTCAGTAAACTTAAATAAAATTAAGATGGAAAAGTAAATGGAAATGAAAATTTTAATGTCTAAAGCATGTGTACTTTTGTTGAGAGGGAAAAAGGCATATTGGAGTAGTCCATGTAATGGAAATGAGTTATAAGTGGGCAGAATTTATAGGGCTATTGTTTTAGTATGTGTCCGGCTAAGCACCAAGACCCCATCTGGGAGCCCAAAACTCCCTTGTAATTCTACTTTAGTATATGCTTTCATGCATCCTTGAGTATCACGTTGTAAGTGCATTTCTTGAATGTATCTCCATCATTGTTTGTAATATTGTAAAATTTTCTTCACAGACCTTGATCATTCTAAAAGAATCACATAGTATTTGTACTTGTAAAAAATATGCAAATAATGGCTTCAAAAATGAATTATATTAACTATTAGAAGAATTATCCTCTAAAATATGTATTAATTAACCAATGTATTTTCATGTTTAAATAAAATAAATATATTATTGGCAAAAACTACATGAAAATATGCTCAACATCATTTGTCATTAAGGAAATGCTAGTTTCAACCACAATGAGATATCGCCATTTTGTGTATAAAATTTTAAAAGTTTGACCATGCTAGTGTTGGTGGGTTTATGGAACAACCGTAAATGTATTACACTGTTGCTGAGAGTACCTGATGGTATATAGACATTGGAATTTTGTCAGTTTCATAAGATGTAAAAAGTGTAATTCCCATGTGACACAGCCATTCCATTCCTATTTACACAAGAGTAATGGATGCATATGGACATACAAAGAAGGAATCTCATTAGCCTCCTTTGATGTTTTGTGTCAAGTTTTAGTGGTGTTTCATTATTTAATAATGCAGATTAAATTTTGAAAAAATACATATGACTTCAAAATCTTTTCCTCTATCATCTCCATTAATCTAAAAACAGAAAAAAATCATAAATATTTTTTGAAAAAAGTAAACAAATGTTACTTCATTTTGAAAGCATACTTTCCACAAATTGTTTTCTTGGATATGAATAGAATTATATTTTTGTGCCCATTTTATAAGCAAAGAAGCCTTAATATTTTTCAGTATTTGTAATACAAAATTACAATCATGTGTCTGAAGTGAAACTGGTGAATTTTAATTATCTCCATTTATTTTTTAACCATGTATTCCTAAACTAATAATTTCAACAGTCTTTTGCATTCTGTAGCTTTGGGTAATCTGTTAAATAAGTTTGGACAATGTTCAATTATAATGGATAACAATAAATAAAAATAAATTTACCATGTCTATAAGAATTAGTTCTAGAGTTGTCAGAAATACAGGGTTGAGGACCTTCATAACCTCAGAGGTGTGTACATACTGGTAGAATCTGGAAAAGAAAAAAAATATATATTAGTTTCTTTCAACACCATTAAAGGTACAAATGTCTTTAATGTATCGATCCTGTGTGCAAAATGTACCTTAAGGAAAAATTTAATGAAAAGTGTAGTCACAAATTTATATATAAATGCATTTCTTAATATAGAAAAAGCAAGTATCCAATAAGAGGTGATTGATAGATAACATATAGTTTTTCTAGGAATAAAAATATTCTCTAAACAATATGAAAATGAAGAAAAGTATTCATTGACATCAGTGAATATTCATCATTTATTGTAGCTAAGAGACCGTATTAGAATAGAACAGGACAGTCTAATGTCGTTTCTGTTTTCTAAGCATGCTTGCTTTTGTATCAAATATTTATGATAAACACTAAATATATTAGTAATAGTTATTATTTTATTATATTTTTTCTGTATTCTTCATTTTTTTTACTTTTAACTTTAAAAGTTATTTCAATCATTATAGAACCCGCTTCATTCTTATTAACTCATGCTGAATAGATATATTAAATAATAAAATATGTGACTCCCACATAAATCTTGGTAAAGGATTAAAATTACTTTCTGAAATATCAGGCTTTTGGGGGGACATTTTGGACAAGTGGGTTATTCTAAAATGAGTAAGTCATTCTCCACATATAATTAACACCTCATCAGTAAATTAACAGAATCTATGTTTTTAAACTGATTTTCAGGAGTCAATGACATGTGCATACATACAAATGCACGAACACAAAATAACCTATTTTTGTGATCTTTTTTATTTTAATTTTATGAGAGGTTTCCCTATTTTTTCTCTAATAATAATTCATTTTTATTATATTAAATAATTTACATGAAATACAATTGCAATACTCCTCTTCTTTAATGAAATAAAATAATGGCCATTCAAATTTGGTCTATAGTCCAGGAAAAGGTGCTATTACTTCGTCAGGTGTTAGTAAAATATTTGGCAAAGTTAAGGCATATATCAGAAATTACAGTGTGACAATGATTTAACAAAATAGACTTTACCCTAGTATTCTTGCAAAGAGTTCTAAATCTTAATAGTGGGGAAAAGAATGCATAGGAGTTATTTTTTTATGCTGTTGCTGTCATTTTAATGTTGGTTTTGTGTTATTACAGAACCTAATCACTGACTTAAGAATGAAAAGAATGGGAAAATGTGAAATAATTTTATAGAGAAGAAAATTTCTCAAAACTATATTGTATGTTTATTGTTGGAAAGGGGTAAATCTTAGAATCCCAGTATCCTCAATAAATATTTGACTTAGTAAATGATTAAAATTTATAATTTGTCAAATAGATTCAGTATTCAGTATGAGCCCATTATTAATCCAGACACTATGGTAGGAACAAAAAGCTCTAACTGAGCTAAAGAAATGATATATATGGAATTTGCAGCCTACATCATTTCTAGCCCTTTCTCCATCCTTTGATAAAATGAATTTTAATCACCATCTTCCTATAGTCGTTTTTTTTTTTTTTTTTTTTTTTTTAAGTTAGGCCAGTAAAAAGAATTTATATGGGAAATGGGGGAAAGAGCAGAGATTGTTGAGAAATGGAAGAGAAGGAGAGAAATACACACTAAGACATGGTGCAGCCCCCTCTAGGCAGAGAGATCCACTACAGTCATTTTAACTGAACTATTTCTTCTTCTACCAGGCAACCTTACTCTCCAGGCTGTGTAAATTCATTTTAATGAGAATTCCTTTAAATATTGTTTATGATTACATCGTGGGCTTAGAAGAAAACAATAGGCATGATGTTTCTCTTTACAGAGCAACTACAGTGAAAACAAAGCAAAACTAACAACATGGTTACTTGTGACATGGTCGTAGAAAACTGAATTCCTAGAATTTCTAAGAAGAGAAAGTGAATTTGCCTGTAACAATATGGTCCCTATTTGCAGTAAGTAAGGTAGTATTGAATCAATGAGAAGTGCAAATTGAGGTTGGTAGAGCAAATCTGGAGAATAAACCTTGGCAAGTGTTCCTGTTTCTGATGGTATGAACTGATCTTAGAAACATGGAGAGAAGACTGATGCTAAGGGTATGAGTGAGGACAAATACAATGGAAATCACATTTATTTGGATGATGGATAAACATCCAACTCAAAACTTTAGCTTTCCATGAAAAAACAATGACCGGCCGCCATTAGGGCGAGAGCTGGCGGTGACGGTCGGTGGAGAGCTTCCCCTGCACGGCTTCATCTTGTGCAAGCTGAAGAAGGTCCTTTCCACAAGAGGTAACAGAGCCTCTTTAGGGAGCATTGCCCTGGGATCCGGGTCTGGACTGCGACCCCCGGTGGGGAACAACTGTTTTCCCCTCCCCTCCCCCATCAGCGTTATGCGATGGGCAGGGCAGTTAGGCCGTCCTGGTGCGTGGCTGCAGTTTAGGTGAGCTGTCAGTTACTTTCCTTTGGTCTTACCAACTGCAAACTCATGGCAGACTAGAAGTTCTGATGGATCCTTTCTAAATTTTTTACTTTGCCCCCAAATGCTTGGTTTTCTGCAAGGATGTGTGGGAAGAAGAAAGTTGGCCAGAGGATGGTGCTCCAGTTGTGCTGCTACACTGGCCTCCTCCCTATCTCGAAAAATATTCATGCTCTTTGTAGTTCCTCTTAGGTTTGCGGGCTGCAGGGAAGTCTGTGAAACCTTAGCTGCCATGTTGGCTGTGTTTACTCTGGCTGCCATCATTTGAGAAAGGGAGATCCTGGTCCTTGATTCATTTGTTCATGCAACTAACCTTAAGCCCTTGGAGCAATCTAAACTCTCTCTGGGTACTGTAACAATTGGATGTAGGCCAGACCTCAAGGTGCTCGCTTGTGCTAAGAATTTAGAGGTATGCATGGGATGTTTATGGACCCTAGGAAGGGACTTGAAGGAGGCATCCTTGTAGAGGTGATAACTGATGTGGGTCTTGACAGCTAAAGAATGATGAGGAGAGCTCCAGTAGAGAACTTTTCAAAAGGCATGGACATATGTACAGAGTAGCATGGTACAGTGGAGAATGGGTTAGCAGATGAGATTATGAAGGAGTTTGCTCTCTCTGGAAGCCCACTCTGACCTTCATTTTTGTTGCTATAGCATTTTATTCTGACCTGTCAGTACTAATTATTTGTACTATGTTATAATCGTTACCTGTTTACAAGTCTCTTTACAAGATTGTTGCCCCAGTTCCTAGTTAAATGCAGGGCACCATTGTAGGTGCTTTATAAATATTTAATAAATGAATAAATAGAATCTGAAAGAAAAGTGGTATCCTGGAAACCAGAGGAGAGTTTCAAGAGGGTCACAATAGTCTAGTGGCAGATGTTGCTGAGAGATCAAATAAGATAAGAATGAAAAAGAATCTATTGGATTTAACAACTAAGTATGGTAAGTATTAACCTTAGAGTAAGAGGACTTTTAGTGGAATAGTAGAAGCCAGAAAGCCATGTGTGAGATGGGAAGTAAAGACGGTATAGCTCTTTTAGAATGTTCTGGTTTGAGGTACAGAAGAGGTTACTAACAGATAACAGGATCAAGGGAAGAGTTTTTAAGGAGAAATGATAATGTTTATGTGGAGGGTTAGTATGGAAATGTTAACAATAAAGGGAAGAGAGAGGAAGGACCTTTAGGAGCTGGATGGGGTGGTATCTAGAGTACCCAGGGAAAGAGTTCTTAGGGAGAATGCTGCACTCTTAGACTGAAGAGAAGGGATGAATGGAGGAGCAAATGAGAAGATTAAATCATTGTGAAGAATATACATTTTCTACAAATTAACCTCTGTTTGACCTTAACTGAAGCCTGATTTTATTTTGAAGAAACCATGTTCTCCCTTGGATTGGAGACTGTTAATTTGATGATGCAGGATTTGGAATCAGTATTTGAGCTCAACCCAAGGCAAATTACTTTTGACCTTTCTGAGCCCTAGAGCTCTCTGATTTCCAGAACAAAAAAAACTCTTTAGTTCCATGTGACACTGCTTCCATGCTTGTCTAAGATCTACTGTGAAGTTCTGCAGAAGTCCCTCACAACAAAATAATTTATCCTCTACCATTTATTGAATTAGATGCAAAGTATTTTTTTAATTCAAACCTTATTTCAAATTCAAAAAATAAAGTAGACAAAAAGCAGCTCAACAAATTGTGGAAGCATTACTTTAAAATAAAGTTCTGTCCAGGACTTTTATCTCATCTAACCCCACAGACAAACTCAGTTATTCCTCTAGTGTTTATAGAAATACACAGATGAATAGAGATTGGTTAAATGATATAATCAAGGTCTCCTTGTTAACGAAGAAAATGAAGAAGAGAAAAAAGAGCTTAAGCATATTCATATCTCACAAAACCAAACCCCATATTCTTTTTTTTTGTACCTTTAGCATTAATATAGTACCTTCTTTGCTCTTGCTACAAAAATATTACACTATTGTTGTTAACTATAGTCTATAAGTTACATTAGTTATATTTCCCATATATCACCATATTCTTAACACCTTGTAGTAGAAGAGCATTCCTGTATTTATCGTCATCCTAATCTTCCACCAAAATCCTTGTTATATAGTCCCTATATTATCTATCCTTCAACTGTTCTCCATGCAAAGTATTTTTTAAAGTCTTTTTAAAATCCTCAAAAATTTCAACTCTATCTAAAATTGAGTCTTCCCAGGCTCAAAATATGACAAATTATATTGCTTTTGTTTTTTGTATATTATTTTGTACACTTAATAACTGAAAATATAAACAAAATAAAAAGAAAACACAGTTGAATAAAAACAGCTATTTCTCAATTAAATATACTGGATACTATTATTTTTCTTTTAAATCACACAATATGTTTTTTTTTGTACATTTAAGAATTGAAAATATAAATAATTAAAAACTAAGAATAAAACACAGTTGAATAAAAATATATGTTTCTCAATTAGATGTTCTGGATACATTAAAAAAAATTTTTTTTAAATCAAACAATATGTAAAAAAAACAAAACAAAACAAAAAAACAATGACCAAGGACTGGTGCCCTGCAAAAGACAAAGATGTGGCACAGGAAGGATCAATAACGCTGCTTTATCACCAATCAAGTCCTAAAATAGACTCGGACTCACAAGAACGTTCTGTTGTCAGTGGAAGGAGTAGGGGATTTATGGGAATGGGCTGCTGATGCCACAAACTACTTCTTTCCTCACTGCAACCAAAATATTTATGTATCTATCTATGTCAATATATCTATATACCATTTATCTATAACTACATCTACATCTATGTCAATATTTTTCTCTGTACCTGTATTTTAATATAGAGACCGATGTGAAAATGTTCTACTTTTGAACTGATGGTGGATGCACTGGTATGTTTACCTTATAAACATTAATCTAGCTGTACATTAACATTTGTAAATTTTATTTTAAATTTACTTCAATATAATGTTTACAAAATAGAAATTATTATACTAGAACACTATTTGCACTTATGAAAGGTTAAATACTTTTTGTCTAATTTCTCTACTATCCCTCCTTCTTTCCACTTCTTACATAAATGTAGTTGATTAATGGGCATATTCTGTGCTAAATTATTTGTCAGGTATATAACTAAAGTACTCAGGGAAAAGTTACTTCAAGGTAGAAATCAATTCCACTATCATAGGCCAGTTGTATAAAAAATGTGTCATCAGCTTGATTTTCCATCAAAAAGGAAAGCTGCAAAATTGTGATATGTCACAATGTAGAACAGAATGCAGTTGTTAAAAAGAATTAAGTCTCTACTGTGAGCATGGAGGTTTGTACAGTATATGATCTTAGGGCAAGAAAAATTTGCATAGATGCATATAACTTAGCCAGAATGTTGTAAAAATAAAAAGTGAAAACCCATAAACTTCACATGTTTCCTGACATGTGTGAGTGCGTATGCGTGTGTTTCTTAAATTGGGTGTGAATATGGAGAACAATATATAATATGTTAATAATTGGTTATCTATTAAAAAAGTTAGAAGAAAATTTTTGTGGTGTTTCTGTTAATAGTTTTAAATACTGGTATTCTGATAAAATATATCAGTGGGTAAAATTTATATTTACTAGAAATGAATCGGTGAAAACTCAGTGAAAAAAAAAACTATTTAAAATGATTGATAAACATTTTAAAGATGTTATAAAAGGAGCTTTTGTTTTGTTTTTTTCAGTCAAGGTAAAGAGATTAGACACCAAAACACTTAATAAAATTCATAATTTTGCTTAGGGGCCTTCAAACAATGAGGCAGGGTCTAGTACAACAGACTGCACATAGAACCTTTTAATAGGAACAACCTCAGGCAGTGACAACTAAACCCTGAGCCTGTGAGAAGGTGACAAAAAAAGTTCTGATTTGTTAAATAATACCTTTGAGGCCCAGAAAAAAATAGTTTTAAATGATGTAGGAAGGTTTTTACAAAAACAGGTGATAAATAGGAACCCAGATAAAATGCAGATGCTACATTATTATTTATAACATCACTGAAAAACAACTATGGTGTAACATATTTGTTGACATGACATATCTTTTCATAAGCCACTTGCAATTTTATAGGTCAGCTCTACATGGACACTGTGTATTGCAGTAATATGGATTATTGGGGAAAACTGTTTTTATTAACATAAGTGTTTCAGCATTAAAAATAGGTTAAGCTTTCATGTCCCTAAGGCTCTGAGTTCTTGTTACAGATTACACAGAAAATGAGGGAAAAGCAATCCATACTGTAGATCTATTTTTATTTATTTTTTTTATTTTTGGGAGAAAGCTTTTCTCATCATTTATCTGAATAAAACTTGCTTATGATTTCTGAGAAATGAAAGTGTATGAAGATGCTATTATTGTAAAGAATTAGTTTTATATAAGAAATTATAAATGCCCCCCCCCCCCAATTTTAGGCTCTTGCTACCATATGTAGAAAAGCCCAAATACTATAATTTTATCATGGTACTCCAATATCTACCAGTGATCAAGATGACTATGAACAGCAGATATGGGTTTGAATCAGATTATATTTAGTTCAGTTAATTCAGGTCAACAATGTTTATTAAAATATGAATCACTGAGTTAGGCACTGGTTTTCAAAGATGATAAGCAAGATTCTGAAATTCAAGACTCTGGTCTACTGTGAGAAATAAAGCTAGAAAGAGATACAATTTTAAAACCATGAGATAAAAGCAAATACTGTAAGGCAACTGTAGAGTTAAGATTTCGTGGCATATAAATGTGAAGCAGGAAGTGTGAGGAGGAGAGTCTGAGGAATAGACACAGAGAAGAGCATGGACAACAGTGTATTTTATGTGGATATTCTGAATTTTGTCCTGGATAGGTTGTGTGCAGATATTGGTTATTGTTGAACCCTAAACCAGAACCAGAGTAACGTAGAGAAGAAAATTTTCCACTGTCCCTAAGTGTCCTATCTAAAAAGCACACAACCTCACCTCCCTTAAACAATCTTGCAAGGACAGACAAGCACACAACCTCCCCTCCCTTGAACAATTCTGCAAGGACATCTCAACCCTGCAGCTATGCCCCAGGCTATCAGGGCGTTCTGTGCAACCGATAGCTAACTGCCAAAATCCGCTTCTATACATCCTGCTTGCTTGCAAACTGCGTCAGCAACCCCCTATAAAAGAAAGCCATTTTAGAACCTGGGGGCTGCAGTTCTCTCCTGCATGAGAGGTGCTGCAGACACCCACGGGCTTAGCTCAATAAACTTCATAAAAGTGGTTAAAGTCTGAGTGTGGTCGATCTCCTGGGTTACAACATTTGGAGGCCCCAGCGAGATCAACCATAAGGTCCCCCTTAATTGGGGTCGACCTCCTAAAACTAAGCAGGAAGTGCCTCCACTTCCTCGCCTTTGCTTTCGATTCGTGATCGAATTCGGACTAGGACAGTGACCACAAGGAATCTGGTAAGGGATTCTCCCTTTTGTGTTGGCTCCGAAGCATTTGTGGGGGCTGTTGCAGGCGGGGCGCCATGGTACTGCACACCCCGAATCAGGGATGGGACGCCCTCTCCTGATTTTGGAAACCGTTAGGTTTCACTTTGGTATTTGGCTGTGTGAGTGGGAGTGAGACTAGTCTCCAGGGTTTTGTTCGTTTGTCTGTCTATGTTCAGTGTTTCTTGGTGTTTTAACTGTTTCAACCCTAACAGGATGGGACAAGGAAAATCCACTCCGCGAACTCCTCTTGAATGCATTCTTGCTAATTTTTCTGATTTCTTTAAGAGGTCCTGTGACTATGGGAAGCCAGCAAATCCAGGCTTCCTACGGACCCTCTGTGAACTTGAATGGCCAGCCTTCTGAACAGATTGGCCTTCGGAAGGCTCATTTGATTTATCTCTGTTGTTTGCTGTATGGTCTGTTGTTTATGGGGTTCCCCACCCCGACCAGAGGGTTTATATAGATGTTTAGATTAACATTGTGCATGATAAAGTAAATTATATCCAAAAATGCCAGAAACCAAGGAAGGGAAATATGTATGCAAGGGTAGGCGAAAAAACCATTTTAGTAACTGCCCCAAAACCTCAAGGGGCACGAGATCCCCCAGAAGAAAAGAAAGATGAGAAACCAGAGAAACAGAAACCCCGTTTATATCCTGTTCTGCCAGGGGAAACTGATGATATAGCTGAAAGCTTATTTGACCACCCCCCCACCCCCCCACCCCCCGCCTTACCCAAAAACTCCCTCACAGCAACAGACCCCAGGGCGCTCACCCCAAGGGAAAGTCCAAAGTCCTCCCACACAAGAGGGGGAACTCCCTATCAGCCCCCTCCACCAGGGCTTGATTCTTCAGTGCCCCTGTTGCCACTCAGGGAAGTTCCTCCTCAACCAGGGGTGCCTCCAGGCCATACTCGAATGATTTATGTCCCATTTTCCACCTTTAATCTCTATAATTAGAAACACCAAAACCCTCCTTTTTCAGAGGCCCCCCAGAGGCTGATTTTGCTTTTGGAAACTATTTTCCGCACTCATCAGCCTACCTGGGATGATTGTCAACAAATTTTACAAACTTTGTTCACTTCTGAAGAGAGAGAGAAAATCTATTGGGAGGCTGCTAAGATTATCTTGGGGGACAATGAGGGAAACTCCCAGACTAGGCGGAATCAATTAGAGGAATCACTCCCTTCGAGTCCTCCTCGTTGGAACCCTAACACTGATGTAGGGATGAAAGCCTTGCGCCACTATCACCAGTCTCTACTTAGGGGTCTAAGGGCTGCAGCTAAAAAGTCTACTAATTTAACTAAGGTTAGTGCAGTCATGCAGGGTAAGGATGAATCCCCGGCTGCTTTCTTAAAGAGATTATTGGAGGCATATCAAATGTACGCCCCCTTAGACCCAAAAGATGAAAATAACAGACAAATGGTAAACATGGTGTTCATCTCTCAGTAGGCCCCAGATATTAGAAAAAAACTTCAAAAGCAAGAAGGGTTTGAAGGAAAAGCTAAAAGTGAATTGGTAGAAATAGCTCAGAAAGTTTTCCAAAATAGAAAAGATCCTATTCAGGAACAAACCAAGCAGCTCTCGTGAATCTTGCTGGCAGCACCAACCCGGAAACCCCATCCCTCCAAGGGACGGCCGGAGAGAGGAGACCTAAAGAAGAACCAATGTACCTTTTGCAAGGGGATGAGACACTAGAAAAAGGATTGTCCCAAATTGATAAGCAGACAGGCTCAAGAACCTAAGAAACCGGCCCGCCTCTTAATAGAAACTGAAGATTGAGGGGGTCAAGATTCCTTCGAGCTTGGCCCCCAGGAACCCATGATAAAGTTAACAGTCGAAAAAAAGCCAACTGAATTCCTAGTAGACACGGGGGGCACCTTTTCAGTTCTCCAAGAAACAACCGGGGAACTTTCATCCCAGAAAACTTCTATCATAGGGACAACAAAAAAACCTAAATCTTACCCCTGAACTCAAGCCCAAATTACTAACTTAGGAAAGGGTACTATTACCCATTCCTTCTTAGTAATGCCAGAATGCCCATACCCCCTCTTAGGCTGAGACTTGCTGCAAAAATTAAAGGCAACCATTTCTTTTAAAGATGGGGAAATAATTTTGCAACTGGGAGATCAGCTCCCTCAATCAATTATGTTAACTGTCCCTATCTCCGAAGAATATATTCTATTTGAACAAGAGCCCAAGGGGGCTATAGGAGAAAGCTATATCCAGGAACTACTTACTAAAATCCCCGGGGTCTGGGCAGAGAGCAACCCGCCAGGATTGGCTTTGCATCAACCTCCTATCATTGTGCAACTCATGAGTACTGCTCTCCCCATCCAAGTCAAGCAATACCCTATACCTCAGAAAGCAAAGAAAGGCATAGCGAAACATATCAAGAGATTAAAAGAAGCAAAGATACTAACTCCCTGCCAATCACCCTAAAATACCCCCCTTTTACCAGTAAAAAAGCCAGGGGCCGAAGATTATAAACCAGTACAGGATCTAAAAGAAGTCAATAGGAGGGTTGAAACCATTCACCCCACTGTACCTAACCCTTATACCCTTCTGAGCTCTCTGCCTCCAAGACGGACTTTCTACTCTGTACTGGACCTAAAAAATGCCTTCTTCACCTTACCATTGGCACCTCAGAGCCAACCCATCTTCACCTTTGAGTGGACGGACCCCGAAGGGGGATTTTCAGGCCAGCTAACCTGAACTAGACTCCCGCAAGGATTCAAAAATTCTCCAACCATCTTTAATGAAGCCCTGAGCCGAGACCTCCTGAGATTCAGGGAATCCCACCCTCAGGTAACTCTTTTGCAATATATAGATAACCTTCTTCTTGCAGCAGCATCAGAAGAAGATTGCCTCATCGCCACCAAGAAATTGCTCTCTGAACTAGCACGCCTTGGCTACCGAGTGTCCATAAAAAAGGCTCAAATCTGCGTGCGAAAAGCCACATATTTGGGCTACCATCTAGAAGAACGTAAGAGGACCCTATCTCTGGGACGGATAGACACTATCCTGAATATCCCAACTCCAACCACCAAGCGCCAGGTACGGGAATTCCTAGGGGCAGTAGGCTACTGCAGGCTCTGGATACTCAGGTTTGCTGAAATTGCAAAACCCTTATACGCCTGCACAGGCAAAAAGGACCCTAACTTTCATTGGACTCGGGAAGAAGAACAGGCCTTTATAGCCCTCAAACAAGCCTTAGCCTCAGCCCCTGCCTTAGCCCTACCCAACATCACGAAACCTTTTCAGCTGTTTATAGCTGAAAAGAAGGAGATTGCCAAAGGGGTCCTCACTCAAACCTTAGGGCCTTAAAAATGCCCAGTGGCCTATCTCTCCAAGCAACTAAACCCTGTAGCTGCAGGATGGCCATCATGCATAAGAGCAATAGCTGCGACCGCCCTTCTTGTCAAGGCGGCACAAAAATTAACCTTAGGCCAGAACTTGCAGATCATCAGGGGCCACACCACTGAGGCCCTCCTTAAATCCCCACCTGACCGTTGGATTTCGAATGCGTGTCTTACTCAATATCAGGTGCTGCTACTAAATCCCCCTCAAGTCACTTTCTCTAAGTCCCCGGCTCTCAACCCAGCTACTCTGTTGCCAGATTCTAAATATGGAAAAATTGTCCATGATTGCCTAACATTTTAGAAACTATCACTGGATCTAAACCTAACCTCCGGGACACTCCCCTAGAAAACCCAAACTACGAGCTTTATACTAATAGAAACAGTTATCTGAAAGATGGGCTAAAATATGCAGGCACAGCGGTAACCACGAAAAATCAAGTACTCTGGTCACAAGCCTTGCCCCAAAAAACCTCCGCCCAAAACACAGAACTAATTGCTCTGACCCAGGCGCTTCACTGGGCAAAAGGTAAAAAAAGTCAATATCTATACTAACAGCCGGTATGCATTTGCAACTGCCCTGGTACATGGAACCCTCTACCAAGAAAGAGGACTTTTAACATCGGCTGAAAAAAAAAATTAAAAATAAGCAAGAAATTTTAGCCCTTTTAGCAGCTATATGAAAACCTAAAAAGGTAGCCATTATCCATTGCAAAGGACATGAAACCCAACCAAGTCGCACCAAGAAAAGAAATGATCTTGCAAACCTGACTGCGAAGCAGGTAGTGTTGGGAGAAGTGAAATCACTCAAAGTTTTGCCACTTCTTCCCCAACGAGCCCTACCTACTTCTCCTAGCTATAACCAAAAAGAACAAGAATTAAGACAAAAACTAAATTGCACCACTAAAGCTGGATTTTGGCAACGATTGCCCGCTGCTGCCAAAAGCATTGGATATTACCCTAGTCCAGGACCTCCATTATAGCACTCACCTTGGTACCTCAAAATTAATTGCTCTAATTAATAAACATTTCTATGTTCCAGATTTAAAAACTATCGCCAACTCAGAGGTAACCCGTTGCTCAGCATGCGCTCAGGTCAACCCTAGGCCTCCAATCTCTCGCAGTGTAGGGGTCCGAATCAGAGGCCATGAACCAGGGAAACATTGGAAATTAGATTTTACTGAAATTTAAAAAAGCAAATATAACTATAAATATCTCCTGGTCTTTATAAATACTTACTCCGGATGAACTGAAGCTTTTGCCACCAAGCATGAGACTGCCAATATAGTCGCCAGGCACCTCCTAACAGGAATCCTCCCACGATTTGGCTTACCCTTGGCATTGGGGTCCGACAATGGCCCAGCTTTCATAGCCAAGATATCCAAAAGTCTAGCTGAGGCACTTTAAATAAACTAAAAATTATATTGCATTTACAGGCCTCAGAGCTCAAAACAGATAAAGAAGATGAATAGAACTTTAAAAGAAACTTTAACTAAATTAAAATTGAAAACTAGAAAAAATTGGGTGAGTCTTCTCCATTTCGCCTTACTAAAAACCAGATGTACCCCTTATTTAAAACATTTAACCCCTTTTTAAATAATCTATGGAAGACTACCTCCCATAATCCCCAACTCCTAGCGCCATCGCACCCATTGAACTCCTTTAGTAATTCTTTGCTAACTATATTAAACTCTGTTTTCTCCCTTCTAAATAAAACTCAGCCGGCCATCACCACTGAGTGTTGACTCTGTTGATCCGGCACCACCATACTACGTGGGGATTGGTGCCAACCTGACGGGAGAAATGGCCCCCCAGAACGTCTCCTACATCGATGCCGACAACTTTAAAACTGATATCCTGTCTGATTGTTCTCATCAGAGAAAACTCACCCTCAGCAATCTCGATCTCCAAGGACAAGGGATCTGTTTCACCAGCGGCAGCTACTCCATAAACGACTCACCTTATAAGAACAATTGCCTGAACACTGTCCCCCTTACTGCTTCAAGATCCACTTAAACTTTTATCACCCCCAACGGTACCTAGTTTGCCTGCTCATCTGATATCACCCACTGTATTGCCCCTAATAATGCTTCTAACCTATGTATTGGTGTTTATATAATTCCCCAGGTTTACCTATATGCTGAACCCTCAGGTACTGCCCACTTCCTAGTTCAAGATCAACATTTTAAACTGCAAAAATGAACTCCAATTCTAGTCCCTATCTTAACCACCTTAAAGATTGCAGGTTCAACAGCCATAAGAGCTGCGGCCATGATTACCTCTAATATTGGTATTAGAAAACTTTCAGCTACTTTCTCTGCTGATGTCACTCTCCTTCAAACCCAAGTACAATATCTTAAAAAACAAGTTAACTCCTTAGCAAAAATAGCTATACAAAACAAAAGAGAACTAGATTTACTGTTTCTGAAACAGGGTGGCTTATGTGCCGCCCTCGAAAAAGCCTGCTGTTTTTATATAAACCATTCAAAAATTATTAAACAATCAATGCAAGAACTACAAAAGAGACTCAGAGAGAAAGATCTAAAAAAACAATCCTCTGAGTCTTGGTTTCAGAACCTTTTCAATTGGTCTCCATGGCTGACTACTTTAATTTCAGCCCTAGTAGGCCCTCTCATACTATTACTTTTGGGTCTCACTTGCGAACCTATCATTATCAATAGGCTTGTAGCTTTTGTCAAGGACAAAGTCCAATCAGTCAAACTAATGGTATTAGCCCAACCCTACCAACACCTGCCAATGACTAAAAACCACTATAATGAGTCAATGATTTAACCCACTAAAAAGAGAAGTGGGGAATGTTGAACCCTAAACCAGAACCAGAGTAACGTAGAGAAGAAAATTTTCCACTGTCCCTAAGTGTCCTATCTAAAAAGCACACAACCTCACCTCCCTTAAACAATCTTGCAAGGACAGACAAGCACACAACCTCCCCTCCCTTGAACAATTCTGCAAGGACATCTCAACCCTGCAGCTATGCCCCAGGCTATCAGGGCGTTCTGTGCAACCGATAGCTAACTGCCAAAATCCGCTTCTATACATCCTGCTTGCTTGCAAACTGCGTCAGCAACCCCCTATAAAAGAAAGCCATTTTAGAACCTGGGGGCTGCAGTTCTCTCCTGCATGAGAGGTGCTGCAGATACCCTCGGGCTTAGCTCAATAAACTTAATAAAAGAGGTTAAAGTCTGAGTGTGGTCGATCTCCTGGGTTACAACAGTTATGTAAATATGAAATAGCAAAAAATGTCAAGCCTAGAGGTGCACATTTTTGATTTGGTGGATAAATCTAAAAGGTAGTCATTGAGAATGGATGGACATGCAAGAATAGTATATAATCAACATGGGAAGAAAACGGGACAAGAAGGGAGTTAACAACACCATTAATAAAAGACAGAATAGTGAGAAATCTACTAGAGATAATTTTGGTAAAGATCTAACATGAGATGCCAAGTGTACTGGTAGATATTCTTGTTTTATTTAATATCACAGAACACTACTAATAGTTTGACAAAAAACATATAGTCCTGTTCAGAAAGTATTTATGAAAAAAACTGCGTAAAGAATGAATCATACTTTGTGTTTTTAAATTTCTTGAAGGTAAATTTCCAAATATCAAATTAAAGTAACATCATAGGACAGTCAATCAATATTAACTGCCAGTAGTTAAAATAAACAATATTCACTAGTAGTAATTAATATAAATCATTTACATCAGTAATAATAATAGTACCTTTAGGCAAAACTAGGAATTTTCTTTAAGAATTAGAAGGGAAAAAATGAAGTTCATGGACTTCATTTTTTTTTTTTGTACAACCAAATTTTAACATTTTATTTTGTGTAAAAAAGGGCAAATTTAGTGAATTATTTCCATTTTGTACACAGTTATAATTTTAAAGCTTTTCAAAGCCATGCTGAAAATTTGCAATTTGGTAAAAATGGAAGGAACATAAATTTCTCTAAAAGAATTCTTCATGCCATTATATATACTTCATGAGAAAGTTTCAAACACTTTCCTAGTTACCAAAAAAATAAAAGATTAAATTTCTATGGATATTGATCTATATATCAAATACCTACATAAATGATGTAAAAACTTAATGCAGTTTACTTTGACCTCTGTCCTCAAAAGATTTGCCCCAGGGACAGATTATTTTCTCTTGTATAAATGACAGTGGCTTTATTTAAAATATGAAAATCAAAGAAAGAAACCCAGTTTGATCACAGTAATTTTAAAATCCCTTCCCAATATTAAAGAATCATTACCAAATATATAGCACCATAATACAAATGTTGATGGGAGAGGGTATTCACATCACACAAAACTAATAATAAAAATAAACACAAACATTGAAAACCTGTGTTAGTATCCATAGAATAAGAAGTTGATAACAGCTTTAGCTTTTCCCGTACACAGCAAGGACAAGGCTAAAGAGTTTAAACTACCAAAAATCCCCAAATAATCATAACAGGAAAAAAATAAAAACAAACCAAAGGTGAGTAGTACCTTTTGAACCATAAGAGAGAATGAGGCTACTGAGTTGTACAATTGGAGTTATAGGTAAGACATAAATCTCCTCTGCATTAATTTATTTGCTGTTCAACAGCAGTAGGAGTTAGAGTCTGTAAAATGAGGAGGACTTCAGAGTGTGTTTAAACTGTAGGAAGATCTTACCAACTTTTAACAACATGAAATTCTAAAACACTCAGAGCCTGGTTTTGCTGTAGAATTGGAAGCTTATAAAACCTGGCTACAAATGAGCATTTCACAGAACTACTCACCAGGACTGGCTCCAAATGATATCTCTCTTGGTTTCTGTTCTCAGTTCCCCTAGAGAGCCCCTAAAGCTAAGGTGTTGGTATACTATGCCATGCAACTGGCTTCTTGTGCCCAGATCATGCAATCAGAGTCCTGGGTTTAATTCACTGAGCCCGAGAATAAAGATTGTTATAACCCTTGCTTTGGGAGTCTTCTAGGCTTTAAGTTTAAGGGAAGATTCTTAAAAGTTAGAGTTGGGGAGGTGTGAGAGTGTTATATTTACAGTAGGTCCCTTTCAGCAATGTTGTTTAAGATAAATATCCAGTAATTTGACAGCTGACTTCACATACATTTGACACAAGAATCAACTTGCATTGATGATCTGCATTTATGCCCCCAAAGAGTCAGTGTTAAGAAAAGTTGACATGCAATTCCATACATTGTTACACTATATTAAAGTAACAAGTTTTACTTCCAGTAGCAACTACAAAACCATTTTTTTATTAACCTTTTGCATAGAATGAGGTAAACCTGTGCATATTACCAATGCTATTATACCCAAAAGTAGAGCAATAGTTTAGAAAATAAATTGCTGGTTTTTAACATTCTATGCATTTAAAAATTCAAACAAAAATCTTACCTAAAATGGTCTCCTGGGGCTTTCCATTAATCATTTTTAAAGCATTCCATAGGCTGAAGGACTGTAGAGGTTAATTATTTGGATTAATTTCTAATTAGACTTACCTATATTCCAGAGGAGATGGTCAATATAACCACTCTGAAGAAGTCAGGCTAAGACCCAGAAGCACTTCTAGAACAGATGTAATTAATTCCTGAGAGTTTAGTTTATGAACCTCACTGGTAAATGCTAGAGCTGTCTTAGTCACGACTCTGTAGAAAGTTAGAAAACGTAGAGAGCAAACATTTCACCAATTTACCCTTGTATTTTTTTTTAAGGAAGTCATGTAAATTTTAAAATAGGAAATGTTTAAAATGGTCCAAATCAGTTATGATAGTTAAAATTAATTCTGAATACAATTAAAGACAATTCCTCCTATATATCAGGGATTTAAAGAAATTTACTTTCAAATTCAGAATAGTTAAAGCAAAGATGGAATGATTTTGAAATATAAACTTATTTTGGCTTTAAACAACTTTTAATTTTCCTGGTGATACAGACCATCTGTTTTGGGGTGTGGTTAAACCAAGTATTGTCACACAGATTGAGGGAAATGATGGAGAACCAGCCAGAATCCCTTTTCAGGGATATTTTTTTTAGCAAGGAAACTAAAATAAACTTGGACAAGATTGCATTTTCCCAACCCCTCAAGATGTACACTGAGATCCTGTCTATCTTGTCAACCATTCCAGTTTAACACTTTAGTGTTATGGTAATTGTAATCATTTTTTTTTTATTAAAAGAGAAAATATAAAACAATCTAGAGTTCTTCCGGTTTCATATAGAACTCCAAATAAACTTTCACAGAATGAAAACTATCCCTGTATAAACATTTAAAATGGGCTCCAATAAAATGCTAACAAGCAGAATTACCCCTTCCATGATCTATGTGGTGATGAACCCTCCATGAGGGAGTTCAGTTGCATATTTCTGCAGCAAAGGAAGCTGGAGATGTGACTGACCTAACTTTTAAAATTCCAAAATCTCCCAACAGGTACCAAAAAGGTTCATTTGTAATGACAGTTCATTTGCATTTACAACCATATCGTTCTTAAATAATTTTCTTCAAGCCTGCTACCTAAACTTTAATCTTACCAAAAAGTCAGAATTTCAATTTTTGTTAATAATGCACATAAATCCAAATTGGAAAATATTTCAAAATTCTTTCAAAAGCTTCAAATACAATTCAAAAATTGTCCATCTTTATTAATTGAAAATTTTCTCCCCCCCCCAACTAAAATAGTTTCCACACCCACCTGAGGAACCTGGAACTGAAATTTTCTATGTTTAGCAAAAGGTCCAGTAGAACAGTCCTGCTGTACAGCTGGATTGATTATAAATCAGTCTTGTGTAAAATTCTTTCCCTCCCACCTTCAGTTTCTAAGCCACCTCGTGGTTCTTGTTTGATATAGAAGTTGGCAGAGCCATTGCTTTCCTGATCAGATGCTCTTGGAGAAAATTATAATCCTCTCCATCTAGCAAGTCCTCCTCCAGCTGCAATGTAGTCACTTTCTTATGTCCTTTGTATTGCAGGGACTTAGCCTTTATCTTCTGTTTTGATGAACTTGATTGGCTTTCTCTTGATGACCATGATGCTGGAGGCTGTAGTTGATCTTCAGTTAATTGATACCACCCTACAGGATAGAGGTCAGGGGACTCACAGTCTATCCACTGATCATATTCTTCTTCCCATCCATCAAACTGTATCCTCAAGAGACAATGGATAATTCGAGTTACTGTGGCTACACATATTAAACGTGGCCCCATGAGATCTACTGCTTCTAACTTCATTCCTACATGAAATCCATGATTTGGGACATCCTTATTAAATAGTTTTCCTGGTGCTGCAATGGAGTCAGTTTCCCTGAGGTAGTCAAATCATTTGAAAGGAAGTTTTGTGTAACATCTGGGTGGAGTAAGTTCAATCATGTTAATTTCACAGAAACCAACAGGAAAAATAGAAGGGGAGGTTGCATGGTAAAGAACCAGTCAGATCTGTCTGCTGCTTCTGAGCCATCAATCCTAATCATCAAAAATTTGTCAGCCAGCACCTTTTTAATGGTCGTGACACATGTTGTAGAAAGATTTAATGGGTGGATAGCTTCCAATTTCATTCCTTCATTGAACCATTCCCCACTCTGGTCTACTTCTTTAACCTTAGCAAATAAATGTGGTGGTGTATCAAAATGTCCATCCTGTTTCTTTGTAATATCAGATCTTTTGAATCGATGGCCTATACTTTGAAACCAACCAATATGATGATTTAATGGGCTGTGCATGTGGCACCAGAAGCCAACTGTTCTATCTTCACTATCTTCACACATTAGTCTTAACCTTCCTCCTATTACACTTTCCACCACTGCTATTCATGTTCGACCTAAATGCCTCTTGTAAACCACTTCTACACTCATGCAAAGTTTAAAATGATACTGCAGACTTTCTAAAACCTTCTGAGAGAAATCAGGTGGAAGTGTTTTGGCACCAGTATGTCATTTCACTAGAAAAGCTTTCCAGTTTGTATACTTACATTGAATAGTTCTAGGAGGGATTATAGATTTTCCACTGGCTGCACGCCAACCAACTGGATGGATATCAGAACCACATATATTATACCAAAAGTCCAGAACAGAGTTATTTTCAAATCCTTCACATCTTAAAAGGGCATTATAACCTGCTAATTTTACATTCCAGCAATCCAGAAGATTCTAGTAGGTAGGCTGCAGTCTGTATTGGGAACTTATACTCTCACATTTTCTGAGATATCACTCCAGCAGGTCCCCACAGGTGCATGTTTAAAACAGGTAACTGGAACTGCTATAAAGTTATTGCTATTGATGTAGTTACCCCAGCTGAAACCTTCCATGGAGAATGCTGCTTTAGTCTTTCCTTGATTTTGGAAGGTAGCTTGATACTGAGCATATGCTGCTAGTTTAGTAGCTAAAGATTGTTTCTGAAGAAATTTTGCTTTCTTTGTTGGAGGCTTACCTGTTACCTGAAGTCTGGCCAAAATGCTTGCCTTCCTGGAGTTTGATGAATAACTTCTTGAACATGAAACACTTCAGAAACACTTTGTTTTAGAGTAAAAAGCATCTCGCATGCCAGCCATCACACATCTTGCAGGTAGCCATACCAGATTTACCATCTGGGTATGTGTAGACTTGTACATTGTTTTTGATAATTGGGATATTATAAGGTAAAGGAGCAACTTCTTCACTCTCCTCAGAGCTGGAGCTGCTACTTGTGTCCTCACTGCAGCTATCATAACCATTAAACATCCTGAATGAGTCTCTTCTTTTCCCCACTGGAAGGATGTATGGTAAAATAAAATAATTCACATGAATAGGTTTTCAGCTCTTCAAAAGAAAGCTATGAATCCTTAAGTATGAACCTGAAAAGCACTTGAGAGTGAGGCTGCAGAGGGGACGGCTGCTTTGGGTGACCTCAGATCCTTTGTGTGTTCCATCAAGGCTTCATGGTAGGGGATGTCCATGCTCCCTGGGCCCACCGCACCACCTCCTGGGTAAGGGCTTCTCCCCCAAACTGTGGCAATTACAAGGAGTCCCCAACTGGGCCCAGACTGGCAGCTGCAGCAGCCCCCGGAATTCCCCCCCTTAACTCTGGTGGCCCCAGGATATCAACAACATTAGCATAGTCCTCCCTCCAAAGCACTGGACTTCATGTTTTTTGAAAGTTTATCATGAGAGTAGCTGTTCAACATTTATAAAAAGCCCTATACTTTCTCAATGGGTACATAGTTAACATCATCTATTACTCTATCACATTCCTTTCTTGGTTCATTTTGAACTTCAGTACTTGCTTCTTCTAGATTAACAAGTGTCAAACCTTAAGGGTGACACAGAGATATTTATTGTGCCACTGTCTCCTGTCAGAGAGGCTCCTAGGTATGACTTTGGTCCACATGAATTTTCAGGGCAATATATGTGAAAACCTACCTCCTTATCCCAAGCCTCCTTGGGAAGTTCCAAATGAATTCAAATTATTTTTGCATATTTGTTTAATTGCAAAATAACACACTTCAGCACATATTCTGGTTTGTTTTATAAGTTTTTCAGTAATATATTCTTTAGGCTCAGGGAAAAAAAAAAGCCTATATGTGTATAGTAACACTTAACCAATGAAGCTGATTAAGTTTGTATTTTCCCTTTTCTCATTAACTCATTCCTACTGGAAATTTAATAATAGCTCCGTTTATCAAGTGATTAATGTAAGCCAGGGCTGGGCTAAGTTATTTCCATTAATTGCCTATTTCATCCTCAAAACAAGGGCATGCATAATATATGTTACCATGAGGAAGAAGAGACTCATTAGGGCCCAGCTGGGATTCTAGAACATGTCTGCCTAATCGCACAGTTTCAGCTCTAAACTGCTGCCTCTTCTCAAATAAGTCACTGTGTCAGTGAAAGTGCTTTTGGACACTGAGGACAGAGAGCATATGCCAGCCTTACTGAAGTCATGAAGGTTTCTGAGCTCCTACTCCTGCATCTATAAACTTCAGGAGCAGAAGTTGCTAATTGACAGCTGCATCATGTGGTTATTTTTTCACCTGATCAATGTGGGCTTGAATTTAAACTTGTTTGAATTAGCAGCCAACTTCAAAATTGAATATATTACAATCAATTTAAGGAAAAAAAGAAAAAAAAAAAAAACAATTTTGTTACTGTTGTAAAAACAGAACATTTGGCAAAGTAGGCACAAGTCCCTCAGTACAACCACTAAATGGGAATAACAGCTTCTCCCTTTAAATGATCACTGTGCTCTTGTTTATCTAATGCCTATAACTTTCAATTACCTTGCAATTAATCGAGTAACTCATTTACATCAACTGCCCTGCCTCTGTGTTCTCAAGTGTTTCCTACCCTTAGAACTAGTACTAAAACTGCCTACTGCAAAACTGGTGGGTGAGACTTTGGATTTCCCACGTCATCGTCAACCACAGCAATCAACACATGCAATTGTCTTTGAATAGACTGTTCATCTAAAAATAGTTTATAAAGCTCTGAACAAAATGAATCTTCTATCACTAAAAGACATTTTTTTCAATTCAGTTGTATGTAGAATATCTATATATTCTGATTTATTATTATATAGCTTAAATAATACAGAATATCTGAAATAGATATTTGAAATGAGTGTCAATAAAAATAAAAAAAAATAAGGTCAAATTATTAAAATTAACGATAAAAGACCAATACATTGAAGGCAGACAGATAATTTAAAATGCAGTGTTTGAGAAATCTATAAGCTGGCAGGTTACATATAGCAGCCGTCTGCTTTTAGAATAAAATTTTATTGGATCTCAGCCTTTTAAATCCATTCACATATTGTCTGTGGCTTCATATGCACAACAATGGCAGAAAAAAAGAGACTTCCTCTGTTAAATCATATTCTCAGGCATTTAATGGAATAGCAGTAGGTAGCAGTAGTGTAGAGTAATATAATAATAATCTCACTTAAATTGTTAAAAAAATAAATATGCTAAATGAGAGGAGCTAGACAAAAAGCACTATATATTGTTTGACCCCATCTATAAAAAAATGTAAATAAAAATACATTACAGTGATGTAAATATATTAGGAATTATGTATAGCAGGGAAAGGATAGAGAGATAGAGAGGTGACTATGAAAGGGTAGAGGTTTTGTTTGCTTGTATGTTTGAGTAATGAAAATGCTCTAATATTGATTGAAGTGATAAATGCACAACTCTGTGATTATACCAAATGATACTCTGACTGTATACTTTATATGGATTGCATGGTTTATCAATGCATTTCAATAAAATTGATCATAATAAAAATATAGACGAAAAAATTGAGGTTTTTTTCTTTGTATGAGTAATATAGTGGATTTTACAAGTTGAAATTAAGGCATACACTAAAAACTTATGGGACTTTCATTAAATTCCGCTTCCATAATATGCTTTAAGAGAAATATCAGCATTTGACCACACCCATTGAACATATATTCTATTTCATTCTATTCCTTGCAAAGTAGATGCCTTTTGTGTGAATAAGAAACAACTGTTCAAAAGGAAGTATTCACCAAAAACACTGTCTTCACCATATAGCTCAATACATTACTTTCAGAAAGAGGTTGTTAACTTTTATGTGGAAACTGACATCTCAAATTAAAAGTAGAGCCATAACCAATTAAAAAAATAAACATAATTATTCATTAGGCCATCCCTGTCCTTGCCTTGCCTAACCCAAGACTTGCCTCCGTCCTCCACCTCTATTGGTGGAATTGAGGCCTGAACCTGATACCCACCAGCAACTTAGGACAGCCCTATGAATGATTGTCTCCTTTACCTTCAAGTAAAGGCTCTGTAATGAAGTCACTCATAAAAAAAGACATAGTAGATGGTGAGGAGGTTCAGGAACTGAGACTGCTAAAAAGAAACTAATACCCATTTCCTACAACAAGGTAACTCCACTTCTGAAGTTGACTAGGGAGTTTGGTATCCATCCCCAGTTCATACTAGGAGACATGCATCCATGGCTAAAAATGGTCAGGTGTAAATAAAGGAAGGATATTAGTGAGATACAACTAAAGGATCTTACCAATTCAAGGTATGGATTGAATTGTGATACCCTGGCTCCATGGAAACATGTGAAATGTGGAGACATTGCCAGTAGGATTGAGTGATCCTAAATTTATAAAACTGAAACGTAAGTCAGTGACGGAATGTTCCTATTGAGGCCCTTCTTCCTCCGTGACTGCTTGTCTTTTATGACCAACACTACGTAGTTTGTGAAACAGAACTCTGAAACACAAATTTGTGTGATATTTTTCAGACAGGATAAAATTCCAGATTACTGAAGAAAACTTTAGATCCCAGAAGATGGAGCATTACCTAGAGACATGGGCTCAAAATGCCTATAGTGCAGCCAGCTCCACTGTTATACTCTGATTGCCCACATGTGAAGAATGAGTTATGAGATGGCACAGCTTGGAGCCCCTAGGTTTCCTGTGGGGTTAGTTGTGCCAGTGTAGACACAGCTCACAGGCTCTTCTGCTCTGGCTATAATTAGCATGAAAATACATCGTTTGAAAGTGAGATTCAAAAGGTTCATCTGAAACTACAAATATTGCCTGAACTACATCAAGAACAAAAAATACAACTTTATCAAAACTTTTCCCTCAACCCAAATAGAAATTTTGTACAATTTTGTGATGATGATAGCACAACATTGTAAACTTAATTACCAACACTGAATTATATATTTGAATGTGGTTAAAAGGGGGAAATATTAGGTTATGCATATGTTTCTAGAATAAAAATTAATATAAAAAACAAAAAACATAGGACTGTACAAGACACTGGAAACTATTGTAAATAATGGATTATAGCTAACAGTACCTGTATAAAAATGTTCTTTCATGAATTGTATAAATGTATAATAATGCAAGGTGTTAGTAATAGAGTAGGATTTATTCTTGAGATACACTACAGAGTGCTCTCTTACAGAAATGGGGAGAGGCAGGAACACAGCCCATTGTTGATCCAGATTTCACCAGCAAATTTGGTTTTTTGGGTCCCACGTTCTCTACCTGTCACAGCTGGTGGCAGCCATGCCATTGTACACACCTGGGAGCCTGCAGTGAGCTAAAGATATCCTGCCATCTCAAATACCCACCTTTCTGATCAAGACTGGCTGACATTGAAGCAGAGGGGAGTGGTAATTTATTTCCTCCTTGTGAACAGGGAGGGTGTGGCTAAGGCAGAATCTGCAAGACTCTGAATACCCTGCCACTTGGAGGAATTCTCCAGGACACTGCCTTTTTCTGCCTGGGCTTGGTTCCAGTGGACACTTTACCCCATAGGGTTTTTGTGGAGAGGTTTGCCAAAAAGCGCTATCTATTGGCAGGCAAGAAAGTGCAAAAGAATAAAAGAGGTTTTTGGGTGCCTTTACTGTCCTGTTCCTCAAGACCCTAGAAAGGTCATCTGCACTCCCTTAGTGAATACTTGGCCCTGTTTTCATCAATTAAAAAGGGGAAATCTTAAAGACCTGAGTAAGTTGAACCAAGAATCAAAGAAGATCTGTAACACAAATTTTGTCATTAACAATAAACTAGGCAAAAGGCAAAAGAGAAATACTGACCACCAGAGTAAACCCACATTCATAATCAGATACCTATAAATCAGCAAAATATTACAACCCATACTAAGAAACAGGAAGATATGGCCCAATCAAGGGAACAAATCAAAACACCAGATGAGACACAGGATTTCAAACAAATGATCAATGATGTTCAAACTAATCTCCTACATCAATTCAAAAAGTTGAAGGAAAACGTAGCTAACGAGATGAAATATTTTAAGAAGACACTGGCTGAGCACAAAGAAGAATTTGAAAGCTTGAATAGAAAAAGAACAGAGCTTTGGGAATGAAAGATACAAAATAAAATATACTTTAGAGGCATACAACAACAGTGTTGAAATGACAGAGGAAAGAATCAGCAAATTTAGGGAACAGAAGAGCTGAAATTGAAAAGACAGAAGAAGAGAGAAGTAAGAAATTGAAAAGAAATTTAACAGGGTCTCAGGGAATTGATAGCATGAAGTGTAACAACATATATATCTTGAAAGTTCCAGAAGAAGAGTTGGGGAAAGAGGCATTACTATATATTTGAGAAAATAATGGTAAAAAATTTCCCAAATCTGATGAAAAACATAAATATACATTTCCAAGAGGTGTAACATACTGCAGTTAAAATAAATCAAAATAAACATACTCCTGGGCAAATTATTCAGACTGTCAAATGCCAATGATAGAGAATTCTATCTGAAAGCAGCAAGAGAAAAGCAATACATCACTTACAAGGTATGTCCAATAAGACAAAGTTCAGATTTCTCATCACAAACCTAGAGGCGAGAATACAGTGGTATAGTATAGTTAAGACACTGAAAAAGAAAAAGTGTGAGCCAAGAATTCTGTATTTAGCAAAACTCTCTTTCAAAAAATGAGGGTTAATTTAAAATAGTCACAGTTAAACAGAAACTAAGAGAGTTTGTAAACAAGAGAACAGTTCTGTAGCCTGAAAAGAAAAGACAGAAGAGAGAGGCTTGGAGGAGAGTGTAGAAATAAAGATGATCAGAGAGGGTAACCAAAAGAGTAAAAAGACAGATAAAAATATAATGTGACACATGAAAGCCAAAGGATAAAATGGTTGAAGTAAGTAATGTATTTACTGTAATAACATTGCATGTTAATGGATTAAGTTCCCGAATCAAACAACATGGACTGACTAAATGGTTAAAAAGAATATATGTGATCCATTTGCTGTCTTCAATAGACTCACCTTGGAACCCAGGCACAAAGAGGCTGAAAGTAAAAGGTTGAAGAAAGATATTTCATGCAAACAGTAACCAAAAAAGAGTAAGGGTAGTTACAATAATATTGGACAAACAGGCTTTAAATGCAAAAAATGCTATGAGATGCAGAAGGCCATTATATATTAATAAAAGGGGCATTCCACCAGGAAGAAATAGCAATCATAAATATTTTTGCACCTAACCAGGGTTCACCAAAATATGTGAGGCAAACTCTGTCAAAACTGAAAGGAGGAGTAGACACCTCTACAATAATAATTGGGTACATCAACATGCCACTCACATCAACAGGCAGAACTACTAGACAGAGGATCAACAAGGAAACAGTGAACTTGAACAACATGGTAAATGATCTATGCCTAAGAGACAAGTTAGCAGGATATACATTCTCCTCAAGGGCTCATGAAACTTTCTCCAGGATAGACCATATGTTGGGTCACAAAAGAGTTCTCAATAAATTATAACACATTGCAATTATACAAAGTACCTTCTGATCATATTGGAAAGAAGCTGGCAATGAGTAATAGTCAAAAAATATGTATGTGTGTGTCGGTGTGAGTGCATGTAGGAAAGAGACAGATAGAGATAGTAAGAGCATTTTCAGGTTTGCAAATATTTTGCAGTAGTATATTACATCATTATAATCTTTAGACTTGTGTGTTAATTCCCTAGCTGCTAAAACAAATACCAGACAATGATTGGTTTAAACAATGGGAAAATATTGCCTCACTGTTTTGAGGCTGAAGTTCAAAATTGACAGATCAGCAAGGTGATGTTTCTCCCTGAATTCTGTTGGGTTTGGGGGATGGTTCAGGGAGATTCTGGGTTTTGGTTTACTGTCTAATGGCAATTCACATGGAGGTTTCTTCTACCTTCTCTTCTAGGTTCTGTTGACATATAGCTTCTGGCTATTCCCCATGCTCCTCTTTGCGTAAAAGGATTTCAGCCAGGTTGGATTAAGGCCCACCCTCATTCAGTTAGAGTACACCTCAGCCAAAGACATCTTCAAAGGTTTTATTTACAAATGGATTCATACCCATAAGACATGGAGTTGTGACGGGATCATGTCTGCTGGAAGGAGGGGACATGATTTAATACCCAACAACCTGGTTTCCATATTTCTTGTATACACCATTACTATCACACAGAAATCCAAATTGATGAATAATTTCCTTGCTGTTACATATATACTAGGACAAAAAAATTCTAGTGGGTGAGGACAGTGCAAATTATCTTGTGCAGGAGAAAAGAGACTCATCTCTGACTGCCTAGTTTCTCTCATTTCCAACATCTCCTATAATTCTAATGCCTGGTACCTAGCTATCCCTTTGAGGAAGGGTAGTGTGGCATTCATCTGTCTCTTGTCACCATCTGTACTTTATTCCCTGATTTTTAGCAACTCTAAATTTAATTTTTCCTGATCATATTGGCTTTGAATTTAGTTCTTTCTCCTTTTTCATATGCATCGTTTATATATGGCTATAATAACAGAAGAATATGTCTTTGTGATTTCTGTTCTCTTGGTACAAAGCCTCATTAAATTCTTAAGTTTTGAGACTACGGATATAAAAAATCTGCCTCTGTCCAAATATATTTCACATCACTAACTGCTAACACTATGTCAAAGTAAAGTGTATTGTTTACCAACTTTATAAGTAGAATTTTCTTGGAACTGATGAGTCAGATCATCAAAAAGTGTTCTGTAATTTTGTCAGATTTCATTGTTTTTGAAAATTTCTCTAGAAGTAAAAGAGTTATTTTTGTTTTAGTCTACTGCATTTGCAATAACTGTGCTTTTCATCAAAACCTGATTGAAAAAAAAATGAGGTCTACCCAACCTTATAACATGCATTCTGGTGCGTGTTGGCAGGTAGGTACTGTAAAAGTGTTAAATTTTAAAGTATAACATTGATAGCATTTCTGCTGATGGTTGATGGAGAAAAAAAAAACAACAGAAATACCCTTGTATTAGTCAGCCAAAGGGGTTCTGATGCAAAGGTCCAATAATCTGTTGGTTTTTATAAAGGGTTTGGGGTAGAAGCTTACAGTTACCAGGCCATAAAGTGTAAGTTACTTCCCTTACCAAAGTCTATGGCTACATGTTGAAGCAAGATGTCTACCAGGGTTCAGTCTTCCTGGGTTCCTTTCTTCCTGGGGCTTGCTTGTCTCCAGGCTCAGCTCCTCTGCTATCTATCTCTACAAGGCCAGCCTTAGACTCTCAAGCAAATGTCTCTGTCTCTCTTCCCAGGGCCTTCTCTCTTTCCTCATGACCAAGCTCCTCTGTGTGTTCATTTCCCCAGGCTCCAGCTCAATACTCCAGTATCAAAGCTCCAACTCTGTCCTTTGCCATGTCTTTTATCTGTGAGTCCCCACCCACCAAGGACTCAGCGCCCTACTGACGTGGCCCAATCAAAGCCCAAATCATAATTTAATCATATCTAGAGGAACAGACTAGTTTACAAACATAATTCAATATCCATTTTTGGAATTCATAAATAATGCCAAACTGCTGCACCCTGTGATACCTGGTTCATGTAAATATTGCTTTCTGTCCTGGCATTTCACAAATATAAAAAAAACAAATGATATTTAATTTTCTATCCCAGCTTTATGAGAATATATAGACTAAACCAAAAGACATATAGGAACATTCTGGGATTTAGTTATTCATTCATTAAATTGTACTGCATGGATTAGCATTTATAAGATGCATCAACTCACACCCACCACAAAAGTTATATTTTATTTTTATCCCAAAACATTTCTGGCATTTGGGTATATTATTGTCTCAAGAAGTCTTGTTGACTAACAAAAAAATTTACTGTAAAGTAAATTAAAAATTTACATTAAGAAACAGGTTGTAACTTTTTAATGACATTTTCCCTTTCAAATTAGAGAAAGGAGTTATAAACAGTAAAGAAATAAAACATCTTCAATTATTGCCATCCTCTCATTTCCCTGATGTCCAGACCCACCATGCCTAATCTGACTTAGGTCCTACAAATCTAGGCAGAAATGTGATCTAAACCATGGTACCTATTAAGACACTTCAACCATCCTCTGTTGATGGTTCTTGGTTTTCCCCTTCATGTAAAGGCTATGTGAGTGGAATCACTCATGGAAAAATCCCAGGTGATAGAGTAGAGGTTTGGGGACTGAGGCAGCCAGAAAAAGTAGTAGAGTACAGTTTCATTAAAAAACATAAATATGGGGGTTGGCGGATATGGCTCAAATGGTGGGCGCCTGTTTCCCATATGGAGGGACCTGGATTCAATCCCTGGGACCTCCTGGTAAAATAAAGAAAAATATAGAAGGTGTGCAGGTGCGCCATCAGGCCCTGCAAGCGGGTGAGCCAACAGGCCCCACCGAACCATGCAGCAAGATGATGACGTAACAGGAGAGTGACACAAGGGAAAGCCAAGATGAGACGTGCCGATAAACCAGGAACTGAGGTGAGTGCAGGTGATAGAACGCTTCTCTCCGACATGGAAGGTTCCCAAGTTTGGATCCTGGGGAAGACAAGAGGAGAAGGATGAGAGGAGAGGGCAGGAAACAGACACAGAAAATTGCCTAACGAATGGACACAAAACAGCAAAAATGGAAGAGGGGGAGGAGGAGGGGTTTAAAATGGATTAAAAAAAGTAAATAAATAAATCTTAAAAAACAAATTAAAAAAAAAAAACATAAATATGAAGATCATTTGAAATGAGGAACACTTCAGAGCATGAATTTTGGTTTGGAGAACTTTCACAGTTTAATTGTGGTAGCCATGCAATCATCTGCTGAAAATTATAAGTCCTTTATGAATGGATTCTGGGATAATTGTTCACAACTGAAGGGACAATCTCTGCCATATAGGATGTGTGGGATAAATGGAGACAGACTGATTCTAGGTGAAGGTATTCCCAGCTCTGAATGATTTCCTCTGTTTTTACAATTGATATAGGACAGTGATTTCTCTTGGTCTCACAAAAACAAACAAATAACAACAAAATAAGCACGATTGCCCCAATTGTAAAGAGATACTGGATCTTTAAAGACAAATTCAGACATGGAAGCTGCAGATAAAAAATGTTAATAACTGTAGAATATATATATATATAGCCTGATCTTGGGATAGGGGTACGAGACTACACCATTGCAGAGTGCCCCACATTATTTTACCACATCTAACCATGAATGTTCATGTGTGGAGAAGGGGGATGGCATGGCCGTGGGTGCCTAGGATTCATGTGGGGCCATGTGGGCTTAGAGCAAAGGTTCTTAACCTTTTTTGTTCCACAGATCCCTTTGCCAGTCAGGTGAAAACCACAGACTCCTTACTAAGTTCACACTATACTGTGTATTACTTAATAAATATATCACACACACAACAACACGTCCCCACAAGAATAATGAATTTTTCTTATTACAATTCAAGCTCTTAGACACCTTGCTATGAATCCCTGGTTTAGAGTGATATCATCTTATGGACTTGTCTGTATTTCCTGTAATGAACCTTTTCCATTTCACAGTTGAACATTATAAAAACAACAATTTATATTTGTATACTGATCAGAGTAAAGTCAGGGAGCATTTGTTCATACAACCTGTCAAACTGTCTCCCCCCTTACAGAACTACTGATGGTCTCTCCTGGTTGTCAAGCACTTTGTTTTCTTTGAGATAGAACATTCATAGGGTTCCAAGCTGACAGTTGTAGAACAGGAGCTACTGGCCAGAGGCATAGTTGTAGGTTCTTTGGGGCCATGGAAGTTCTACTGAGGACTATAAAAATGTCTTTGCATCTAGTCCTGGAGCTACTGGCCAGTGTTCTGATGGTCTTGTCAGAATTCTGGAGACAAAGTCCAATTATATTGGAGTTTTCTTTGGAAATCTTGCTATGTGCTGCTTTGATTTCTCTCAGACTAAAATTCCAGCTGTAGAGTTTGATGGAGAAAGAGCCAGCCAAGCACATTTCTGCTCGACATGAGGATTATCTTAAAGTCACTGAGATGATTGAACAGAAAACTAAACTGTATAAAGACCTAAGGTCTCCTGCAGTGGAGACCAGTCCTCCAATGTTACAAACACCGTGCTTGGTAGTACTTAATAAGGATGTGCACAGACACCTCTTTTCACTGGAAAATGTGGGAGACATTCTAGACAAAGAACAGACAAGTGAGCTCACTAAATTTTCTTTCAACAGTGTGATTGTGGCTCATCTTCAAGGAAACACACAGTCTCCCAATGAGACATCAGAATCCTTCCACTTCAATGAGCCTGGAACAAAAAACATCTTAAGGGTATCTCAGGAGAATGGAGAACAATGCCAGTAAGAGACACTTAAAGGTGTGGATGAAAATGCTCAGCTTCAGGAAAGCCTAAAGCTGCTTGCCTTGGAGGATGCTAGATGGAATGAAAGCATGAAGGAACTGAAAGACAAGAAAAAAATCTTGAAAATTCCAAG
Source organism: Tolypeutes matacus (assembly GCA_026826555.1). Taxonomy (NCBI): domain Eukaryota; kingdom Metazoa; phylum Chordata; class Mammalia; order Cingulata; family Chlamyphoridae; genus Tolypeutes; species Tolypeutes matacus. The sequence goes on along the minus strand of JAKSZT010053770.1, from coordinate 56,130,418 downwards.
ATGCAGATGGATCTCATTGTCAATGATAAAGATAGCCTGTTAACATCTCTGACTGAAACAGTTCTGAAGATGAAAAATGTGCCTGTGGTCTGTGAAGATTACAGACTTGGAATTACAGGAAAAGATTGAATCTGCAAAAGGAGACTAGCCTCATAAGATACTTGTGGATGTACCAAATCTCATTGATGCTATAACCTTAAATATTAATGAAAACAGACTTGAAAGGGAAAAGCAAATTATATATAATAAGTTGTGTAAGGAAAAGTCAAATCATTGAAGCACTTATATATCAAAATAAACATCTGGAAACTGAGCAAGCATCTTTATAGCAGGAAAATGAACCCCTAGAAGAGCAGATTCAGAAGTTTCACTAGAAACTGCAAATCTTTCAGGAGTACATCAACAACACCTCCTGCAACTTCACCTTGAATCAACCCAGCAGGGAACTGACCACTTGGAAATAGAGAAAAGAATTACAAAGGTGAATGAAAACATTGCTTTTACACAAAAACAACTTGATACATTCTGAAGGATGACAGAACACCTGGAAAATGAACTGGAGAGCATTGGTTCTCATTTTGAAAGTTGGATTAGTTACTATGATAGAAAATCTCACAAAAGTTGTCTGGCAGCTCTAGCTACAGAGAGGAAGCTCAATGAGCTAAGAGTTAAAAATGAGCAGAAACAGGAAAAATTTGTCAGAGATACACGGTAAAATCCAGCTTATCCTAGGTGGTGCTTGTGCCCCCACTATTTCATATGTAGCCCAGTGCAGAGGCTGGGGAGTTTCAGGCCATTCCCTGTATCATCATGTCTCATGTAGGAGACTGGGGGAGAATAGTTAGCGATCAGGGATCCAGGTTGAGTTTCATGTTTGACTCGTTTGACTCCCCTTTCTAATAGCCTGTCCCTGAGCATTCAATGACACAGTTGGACCTCAAGCATATTTTGCTCTTTCAAGATGAATGGGCTTAATGTCTTTTTAGTAAGTATGTTAAATAATGCATTTTTGGTGATGTGTTACAAAATTACACACTAAGTTTTCCATGATATAGTTATAATGTTATTCACAAAAAATATAGTGTCTACATTTTATTGAACCTCATAGAATTAGATTATGTCACTTTTAAGTGAGTAAATTTTCCACCATTACTTTCAGCATAATTGAAATGGAAAATAAGTAGTTGGAGATGATTGTAACTTTTAAGTCTTTATATATATATATGGTAGGATTTTTTAAAATTGTAGAAATATCTTAATATTTACAGCAATAAATATTAAACAATTTAAAAAATACCAGAGGAAAAAAATAACAAGACAATAACACCCCAGACTATACTTATTATTTTGTTAATGTCACCCTAAATTCAGTGACTTGTTTTGGGAGTGACTTTTTGAAACTTTATTTCTTGTTACTTCTTTTTAAACTCTTTATATTATTCATGATCTTAATTGTAGTTCAAACGTTTCTCAATTTTGGTCAGTCAGATAAAATTTTAGGTATGTTGCATTTTATCATTTGGAATGAATTTTCTTAATCTAAGAATTTTTAAAATTTCCATTGCTTCAATGTTTTTATGGTTTAATATTTTTCTCTGAAAGCATGGATACTCACACTCTTGTGAAGAGAAAATTAGTTAGAAACCCAGTATTGTTTCCTTTACCTAAAAGATTTCCCAGTATTCAATTGTACCAATAACATGTAATGTTTCATTTATCAAACTCATTGGTAAACTCATTTACCAATGGGTTTGGCAAATAGTCAATGATTCACTAAACATTTTAAATCTTGTATGGACAGACATCCTCTAATGTACTCAATTTTCCTTATTTTTAATATGATTTTCCTTGCAGATAATTCCAATATCAATTGCTTTGGTGTTCCACCAAACTCCAGAGAAACTTATCAATTTTTTATTGATATAGCAATATCTTTTTAGATTAATTTAGGACAGTTGTCATTATTTTAATGTTGCTTCACATAAACAGAAATACATATTCAAGGAGGACTTCTTTATATAACAATACTGCTTCCCTCATCCTCTGCATTTTAAGTTTTCTTTTATGCATTTCAATTTGTTAGTAATTATGGTTCAGTAATAATTTGTTAATCTTGTTGCCTTCATTTTCCCCTCTTCTGTTTTCATTTAATTATGCTCTGTGTATAATGTTTGAGCAAATGGCCATATCAAAAGAGAAACAAAAAATTTCCATTATATATTTCCCTTTTAATTTGAAGATCTGGAGATGAGAGTATATTTAGAAAGTGAACAAAATATTTGTGGGGAAGGATGAGGAGAACAGTGTGCCCTCATCCTCTTCTGCACACAAATACATAGGACCTTGTACATCCAGACCATGCTAGATTGGAGAAGGGGAAGAGGGTGAGCTCCGGCAGAGTGCTGGAGGAAACATAACTGGATAGGGATTGATTGGCTGCATGATAGGTGTAGGCAGAAATCCCAAAATCAACCTATAACAGGCTGTGAAACAGCAGCAAGCTGAAGAACCTACAGAACATGATGTCCCCAACAATGTTGTAGGGTATAAGCACAAGTTCAGAAGTCCACACCCTGACAAAGCCTTGGCAGTGTGGAGCTGCACCCTCAGTAAGAGGACGCCATGCAGCAAGGAACCTTCAATGAAATTATCACTCTCCTCTCTTAATAAAATCTCTTCTTAAAAGAAACATACACACATTAATGACCATATTCTAATATTCATCACATATTTCTTCATTTAGCCTCCTCTCTCTATTATGTTGTAGACGCGTTATCAGTTAAGGAATGGAACCACAGCCCTTACTTTGTTTGCCATTACAGGTGAATAAAATTTAGAAAATAAAAATTTTCTAAAGATTTGCCTTTTTCATTATCCTATTTCCGTAAATATTGAGTATATTTTTCATAGGTTGAGATTTAGGGACAAACTTTTATAAGGTTTAGGGATTTTTTAAATGAATAAATGTATCACCACGTATTACATCTATATATAAAAGTAAATGAACCAAGTTATACAGTGAATGCATGAATAGAGTGTGACCTCCTTGTTAGAGCATCTGAACAGAAGAAAAGGGACAGAATCCCCAGCCCTCACTCCTTCATGTGTTGCAGTGCTGGGAAGCTTAATGACAAATAAGAATTTGGTTTATGGATATAGACCACAAATGTGGCAGCTTTTTCATATTCCTTTTCATTTTCTTTTTCATTTTCCTTCTATAATAACATAATTTCCATATAGTACAATTAATCATTTTATTGTACATTCAGTCCTGGGTATTTTGACAATTGAATAGTGTTTGCTGACCTTACCAAGCAGATATAAAACACTCCAAAAAGTACCTCCATGTCTCTTTAAATTCAATCATTTCCCAACCCCAGCCACTGGCCCTGCCTCATCTCAGCTCTGACATGATAGAATTGTCAAAGAAAGAATGTCATATTACAGAATCATACAAAAAGTAGCTTTTAGAGACTAATTTCTTACACTAGAATAATGCAATTAAAAATGCCATATTAGCTCTAGAGCTAAAATGCTGCCTCTTCAGCAGTGTTTTTTTCCATATACAGTTCTATGCTTATTCTAAGAAACTGATAGTTTTTTTCAATGGAGGAGGACTTATAGAAGGAACTAAAACACAACTTGACAATTACTATTCACCTTCTGGTAATCAAGATGGTCAATAGTGAGAGAGAAAAGAGAAAGCAATGAAAGTGACAGGTGGAGGTGATATGCGTTTCTTGGTATCAAGGTGAAACCCTTTTTCTTCACGTGATTTGCTTTACCTGATTTTTTTTTTTACCTGAATTTTGATGTTGACCTTGCCAGTCATACATGATGGGGTATTGGGGGCGTTAAGCCCAGGTAGATGTAACAGATGAGAAATATAGGAAAGTCTAAGAACATGTGGTGCATTTTGAAATATACAGCACTATAGCGTCAATTCACAAAAGGCTCTTTATTAGACTCAAATTACTAATCTTTCCATAAGATAAGACTGATTTTTCAAACCATCTTTATGCTGCTATTTTGTACTCTTTGTTAAATATTACTGATTTTTTTAATCATCAGAAGGTGTAATCTGGAATAGTCAGTACTGGGACTTGAAAATAGTAAGAGACAAATATGTGAATATGTATTTAGTTACTAAATATTTTCTTGGTCACTCAAGCAATTAGAACTAATTTGCAATAAAAATATATAGGGGGAAATGGTAAAGACAAATGAGTTCAAGTGGCTAAGAGACTTCAAAGAGAGTCGAGAGGTCATCCCAGAGGTAACTCTTACGCACACCTCAGTAGGAGCTCACAGAACATCTAAGTGCCTATCACCCCACTCAGTGGGGTTCCTGAGAGCTCCGGAGACACCCTGGTCCTATATAAGGGGGGATAGCCCCAGAGACTGATGCCTTATTAGTGGGTTCTATTTTGGAATCTGTGCTCTTGAGAGTGACAGAATTAGACTCAAATAAGTCCTCCCTGCACATGGTTCACCAGTCCCTTCTATTCAAACCTACATGTGATGCTGGAGTTTTTTAGGTATACTTCCAGAGACTGGAGCCTCCCGCCTACCTATGTGCCAGGTGTGCATGAAATCTAGGTGGAGCTGCAACTCCTACCCTACATCTCAATGGACTCATCCAAGTCACCTGGTGAGGAGTCAACGATGGGAAATGGCCATCCCAGGGAATGGAGAGGGCCTGCATCTGCAGGCAGGATCATCCCACCCACCATATCCATGGGATATAAGCCCTCTCTCACTTGGAGTTGGAGTGGACATCACCATCCCAGTTGCCTCTGGATTGGGGGAAGAACTATGGACTAGAGTGGACTTGATGGTATTCTCTTGTTCACATATGGTGATTCTAGCAATGCAAGAAATTATAACAATGAGGTGGAGCCAGTGGCCACTTGACACTTTTGGGGTAGGGAGGGGATGAGCAGTTGAAATACAGGGGCTTCTTTGGGAGTTGGAGGTTGTCCTGAGTACTGTTGTGGCAATGGATGTAGGCCATTTTAAATCAGCACACACCACTAAGAACTGAGTGGGAGAGAGTGTGGTCTACAGTGTGAACTGTGGTCTATGGTTGATGGCAAGGCTCCAGGATGTGTAAGTTCATTGAGGGTGGTGGGCCACACTGTGGGAGATGTTTGTGTGGGATGTGGTGGGAGGTGTGGGAGGTGGGCAACATGGGAATCCCAGTGGGTTCCGTGTAATATTTTGGGTAATCTAAGCACCTCTTAAAATATATGTGTATATATATATATATATATAACATTTTTGTAAGCAAATACACATATATGCATATATATTTATATATCATTTTGCAAATGTTTGTATGTATTGTGAGAATTTTGATTTTTACCCATAATAAAAATATATATATATATATATATATACCAAATTAGATTTTCCATTTTAATATATTTTAGGGTCAAATTTGAGATAAAGAAGAAAGCAGTGAATTTTAATGAGGTAGCTTGTCACTATGTGTACCTGAAACCAAACCTCTCAGCTCTTGTCATAGAGCAGCTCTGGCTCCTGGAGCTCTTACCTTTGTTGAATAACCGTTCACTCAGGCCATCAACTTACCATTTCATGTCAGTAATTTTCTTAATTTTTCTCAATCTTTACCTTCAGGAAAATCAGTGAGTAGAGCTAAAAGGGTCGGTGTAATTTAGTCTTCTTCAGGCTGCAGTGAGTTGATATGATGAGCAATGGGGTTGCACTGATATGCTACCTTAGAAATAATCATGTTCTATTAGGCAATATTGTTACTTACACAATTTCACAGATAGAGAAACAGAGGCACGGAGAAGTCAAGTGTCATGCCTAGATTAACCAGATGGCAAGTGGCTGAGCCTATATTGAAAAGAAGGAGTTCTGATGCCAGAACTAAATTTTTAAACACTGCACTGAACTCTTCACATTGTTCAGCTTCCTGCATACAATGTGGTAGCTCTCGGAGCAAAGGCATCCTGGCAGCTGAAGTCACATTCTTCAGCAGCAAGGACATGATGGTTACAGTGAATTAGCATCTGTCACAGAGACTTATGTGGACAGAATCACTAGGGCAGGACTTCTACCTGTGGGTCAGGCAAGGATCCCTGCTCCAAGCAGATTCTCTGGGTTCAATATATTAGGAAATCCCAGCATTGAGGTTTCCTGTCAATTTAAAAATCTTGGGCACCTCTCTAAGTATAGTCATTGGGTTATGCATCTCACTTTATAATTCAAGAAATAAAGTTTTGGCCTGTAAAGTATCTTGCCCAAAGTCATTCAGATTTTGATATGACTTGCCCAAAGTCATATGGGATCCCAAGCCTGAATTAACTTCCGTGTAATCAGAAATCTTTTGTTCTCTATTCTAGACCTAGATAATTCACGTGAATATATACAATTTAATTACCTGTTACACAAAATTTCAGAACTTTAAGGACTTTACTAAAGCACACAAAAGCCTCTCCTCCTTTAGCAAAGAATGCAGTGATTGTACCCTCAGTGGAGCACTAATGGACAAATCTTTCATGAAGGATGATAGCTGAATGATTCACAATTGATAAACTTTTCAGGTGCACTTTTCAAAAAAGTTTTCAAATCTTATAGAAGCTTTGAGATTATCTTCAAAATCTGTCCTTCCAATCTTATATAACAAATGCTTAGAGTGGTTTTACTTAACTTTCTTTCATCTAGTACAAAATGCATTGACTTTTTATCAGATTAACAATCTATTTGGTTTGTTTTGTTTGATTTTTGTTTTGTCTATATTTATAGAATGAAATAATTATGTATTACAAGTTGTACTTACAGGGCTCAGCATTCTGGGTGAATAAGAAAGCAGTGATAACACAAATCATATAAACAAAAACAAAACAGTCATGGATTTACCATCTGCTAAGACATTCTATTCAAGGCTTTTAGAAGAATCTAAATGAATATTCATAAAGAAACAGGAGATAAAAGAATAAATAGGAATTTCCATGACTAAAGCCTTCAAAATATATGCAATGCAATGAATATATAAATTATTTAGAGGACAGATAGTTCAATTTTATAAACATTTTGTAAGTATACTTTAGATGTAAAAAGTATTACATGATGAGTATGGATGGCTTTTGAAAGGGAAAACACACACTTTTGATCAAGTACTCTCAAAGGACCATTAGTATTCAAATTTCATTTTACATCACATAATTGAACATATTAAATGGAAACCAAATAACCTCTTCATTTAAATAACTACTTTTAGGAGTTGCTTTTTATGTATAGCAGATATACTATTTTAAAACTATTTTCCTAGTCTTCATGGAAATTGTTTATAACCCTGTGTTTATTTGGCCCAAGTTCAAATTCTCAAATTTTGTAATAGAAAGAGTCCATGGCAACTATATAGTACAATCCCATATTTTGCTGGTGAGAAAACAGCTGTAAGCAGCAGAAAACTGAAGACTTTAAAACCCTGATGACCAAGACATGTCTGTAGTAGAAGTACAGAGCTCCACACCCTGATAAGGAATGTGCTCAGAACCTTGACACAACCAAGTCAGGCACACACAAAAAGCATGAACCTCCTTGTCTTCCAATAACTACCCTTCTTAAAATACACCTTCTACACACACACCTGCACATCCACACAGTCACCCCAAATGCAAAAATGGCAAAAGAAAATCCTGTATTATCAGTGGTGACTTAAAAATGTAAATGGATTAAACTCTCCAGTCAAAAGCAGACATAGACAGTAGAGATACAAAAGTATGACCCAAATTTATGCTGTCTGCAAGCAACTCACTTTAAATTCAAAGATACAAGTTGGTTTAAAATGAAAAAATGGAAAAATTATACCATGAAAGTAGTAAATAAAAGAAAGCCAGGTTAGCTATGTACTAATATCAAATAAAATAGACTTTAAGTCAAAAAGAGTTATGAGGGACAAAGACAGTAATGATATATTGATAAAGGGGACATTTCAACAAGATAATGTAACAATTATCAATATATATGCAGCTAACAAAGAAGTTAGGGCTCTTCAAATCAAGAGTCCTAACCTCAGAACTGCAGAAAGTAGAAAAAGAAGACCAAACTTAACCTAAAGCAAGCAGATGAAAAGAAATAACAAATATTAGAGAAAAGATAAATTAACTTGGAGAAAAAAAAAAAGAGAATCAACAAAACCAAAAGTTGGTTCTTTGAAAAGATCAATAAAATTAACAATCCTTTAGCTAGATTGACAAAGATAAAAAGAGTATACAAATACTAAAATTTAGAAATGAAAATGGGAACATTTGTACCAAATCTACTGAAATATAATGGATATATATTTCATTATAATTATATAATAAGATATAATTATATAATTATAATTATTCATTATAATAAGTATAAGAGGATACAATGAACAGGTGTATGCTAATAAATTTAGATAACTTGAGAAAAGAATAAATTATAAGGAAACACTACCTACATTGACTCAAGAAGAAAAGGATGATTTCAACAAATGATTTACTAATAGGGAGATTGAATCTGTCATGAAAAACCTCTCAAAAAACCCCAGGGTCAGATAATTTGAAAGGTCATGTCTACCAATCATTACAAAAAGACCTAACTACAATTCTGATCAAATTTTTCCCAAAAATTGAAGAGGAGCAAACGTTGCCTAATTCATTCTATGAATCCAACAACACCCTCATACGAAAGCCAGATAAGGATATCAGAAAGAAAGAAACTAGAGAACAATATCTGTTATGAATATAGATGTGAAAATCCTCAACCAAAAAATTAGCAAAGGTAATCCAATATCATAGTAAAAGAATTATAAACACTGATCAAAGGGGATTTAGCTCTGGTACCCAAGATTGGTTTAATATAAGAAAATCAATTAATGTAACACACCACATTTATACAATGAGGGGAAAAATTCAACCAGTCATCTCAATTGATGCAGAAAAGGCATTCCACAAAATGAATAATGGAGTAAAATTGAGAGCTAAAAAAATCAATCCTCATATTTATGGTGCATTTATTTTTGACAAAGGGGCAAAGACCTCTTAACTGGGAAAAATTAGTATCTTCAACAAATGGTAGGGAATACTGGATTTCCATTTTCAAAAAATAAAAAATAAAGAAGGAGGCCCCCTACCACAAACCTTATAAAAACATCAATGCAAAATGGACGAAAGACCTAAAATATAAGAGCCAGAACTACCAAACTCCTAAAAGAAAATGTAGGTAAGCATCTTTAGGACCTTATGTTAGGAAAGATTTAGACTTTCCACCCAAAGCACAAGCAACAAAAGAATAAAATAGATGAATTGGATCTTATCAAACTTAACAACTTTTGAGCCTCAAAGGATTTTATAATGAAAGGAAAATGACAGCTTACACAATGAGAGACAATGTTTTGAAACCACATATCCAGTACGTGTGGAATATCCAGAAATTATCAAGAAACCCTATAACTGAACAACAAAAAGTTAAACAAACCAATTTAAAATTGGGTAAACAACTTGAATAGACATTACTCCAAAGAGGATATACAAATAGCAAAAAACACATGAAAATACACTCAACATCAATAGCTATTAAAGAAATGTAAATCAAGACCACAGTGGCTACTATTAATAAAACAGAAAATTAAGATGTTGGAAAGTATGCGGAGAAATAGGAACACGCCTTCATTTCTAGTGGCAATGTAAATAGTGGCTATTTATACTGGGAGACAGTTTGACAGTTCCTCAGAAAGCAAAGGATAGAATTAACATATCATCTGGAAATCTCTCTATTGGATATATACCTCCAAAAATTGAAAGCAGGAACTTGAGCATATATTTGCACACTGTTGTACATAGTGGCATTATTCACATTTGACAAAAGATGGAAGAAACCCAAGTTTCTATCAACCAATGAATGGATAAATTAAATGTGGTATATACACACAGAGAGAAAAAGTGGAAATAAAACAACAAGGGGCTTAAGGAATTTAATGATAGCATGAAGGGCACAAACATATGTCATGAAAGGTCCAGAAGGAGAAGAGAAAGAAAAGGGGCAGAAAACATATTTGAGGAAATAGTGGTCAAAACTTTCCCAACTCTGCTGAAAGGCATAAATATACATACCCAAGAGGAGCTACACACTCTAGTGAGAATAATACAAAATAGGCTTACTCAGAGGCATATACTATTCAGACTGTCAAATGCCAAAACTAGAGAATTTTGAAAGCAGCAATAGAAAAGCAATCTATCACTTTCAAGGAAAAACTTTAGGGCCCAGAAGATGGAGGCTTCCCTAGAGACATAGGCTCACAATGCCTCTACTGAAGTCTGCCCCATGGTTATAGTCTGATCGCCCATAGGTGGAGAATGTGTTATGAGACGGCACAGCTTGGAGCCCAAAGGTTTCCTGTGGGGTTAGTATTGCCAATGCAGAAACAGTTCACAGGCTGTAGTGCTCTGGCTATAATCAACATGAAATACACTGTTTTAAAGTGAGATTCAAAAGGTTCATCTGAAACACAAATACTACCTGAACTATATCAAGAACTTGAAATACAACTTTACCAAAACTTTTCCATCAACCTGAATAGAAACTCTGTACAATTTGCTGGTGATTATAGCACAACATTGTCAATGTAATTTTCAGCACTGAATTATATATTTGAAAGTGGTTAAATGGGAAATATTATATTGTGTATATGTTACTAGAATAAAAATTAAAATAAAAAACAAAAAACATATGAATGTACAACACAATGAATACTATTGTGAAAGAATGACTATAGTTAATATTACCATTATAAAAATGTTTTTTCATGAATTGTAACAAATGTACCATACTAATGCAAGGAATTAATAATAGGGTAGGATTTATTCTTGATCTGTGATATTACAGAGTGCCCTAGTTTTAATATCACTGCAGGTGATAACAGACTCAATGAAGTCTTTTTATTGTGGTTGTTATTCAGTAGACTATTGTCACAAAGTTTATAATTGATAATTCCCTCTATTATAAAATAAAATAATTAGTATAATACAATGAATGTGCTTTGAACACCCAACTATGAGCATTGTGGAATCTTTGAATGGGAGGTATAAGCTATCTTAAACCTGAGAGAAGCTGCAAATATCCTCATCTGTAAATTAAAGTAAGATTTAGTAGATAATGTTTCTAATCAATAATTTAATTTACTTTAAGGCACTGGGTTCACTTCTCTTCCAGAAAAAAATAGCTAAATAGCTAAAAGACAGGCAGAAAATATCTGGAATAACTGTGCTAAGGCTTTAGAAGGCAGGGAAGTAAAAGGTAGCACCCAGGGAAAAAAGCAGGATAAGAGTGGGAGACTCTGCAGTGAGGATCTGTGAGTAACTCAGGCTGCTGCTGCTACTAGCACCCAATCCCCACTCATGGGGCAGACAGCTTTGGGTCAGTGTTCGCTGGCACACAGGTATGGATTGACAGGCAGGCAAGTGGAAAAAAATGAAAGAGGTTGTTTGGTGCATTTACTGTCCTCCACCCCAAGACCCTCAGAAAGTACTCTGCACCCCTTTAGTAAGTGACTGGCCCTCTTCTGGCAGGTAAACAGGAAAAATATTAAAGACCTAGTTAGTAATAAGTTAAACCAAGAATCAAAGAAGATCTGTAACATCAACTTTGTCAACAACAATAAACTCCTAGGCAAGAGAGAAAAACTGGCCATCAGAGTAAACTCACCATCATCATCCGATGCCTAGACATCAGCAAAAAATTACAAACCATACTAAGAAACAGGGAGATATGGTCCACTCAAAGGAAGAAATCAAATTGCCAGATGAGACACAGGATTTGAAACAACTGATCAATGATGTTCACAAAATCTCCTAAATCAATTCAAAGAGTTGAAGGAAAATGTGGTTAAGGATATAAAATAATTTTTTTCACTTTCATATAGACCATTATATTTATCCTTTATTCTGTTAATGTGGTAAATTACTTCAACAGCTTCTGTTGATGATTCTTGATTTTCACCTTCATGTAAAGGCTGTGTGAGTGGAATCACTCCTGGAAAAATACTAACTGATAGACCAGAGGTTGGGAGACTGAGACAGCCAGGGAAAATAGTAAAGTAAGGTTTCATTAAAACAAATAAATATGAACATCATTTGAAATGAGGAACACTTTAGAGTAAGGTTTTTGGTTTGGAAACCTGCCCCAGTTTAACTTTGGTAGCCATGTAGGCATATGCTGAAAATGGTAGGGCCTTGATGGATGGATTCTGGGACAATTGGTCACAAATGAAGCACAATCTTCCCTATATAGGATGTGTAGGTCAAATGGAGATGAACTGGTTCCATGTAAAGGCATTACAAGTTCTGACTGATTTTCTCTGTTTTTATAATTGATATAGGATAAGGATTTCACTTGGTCTAACAAAAACAAACAAACAATAACAAAATACGTGTGATTGCCCCCAGTGTAGAGAGATTCTAGATCTTTGAAGACAAAATTAGACATGAGAGCTGCAGATAAAAATGTTACAACTGTAGAATATATAGCCTCATCTTGGGATAAGGGTACATGAGTACTCCATTGCAGAGTGCCCCACATTATATCACCACATCTAACCTTGAATGTTCATGTGTGAAGGGTGATGGCATAGCACCTCATGGATGCCTAGGTTTCATGTGGGGACACATGGATTATTTGGGGCTATGGAAGTCCTGCAGAAAGCCACAAAAATGACTTTGCATCTAGTCCTGCCGCAAGTGGCCAGCATTCTTATGGTTTTGTCAGAATTCTAAAGTCAAGGCCCAAGCCTATTGGAGTTTTCCATGGAAATCTTACTATGTGCTACTTGGATAGCTCTCATAGTAAAATTCAGCAGCATAGTTTGAAGGAGAAAGAGCTAGACAAGCACATTTATGCTCAATGTGAAGAACATCTTAACATCAGTGAGAAGACTGGACAGATAACTAAGTTGTGTGAAGATCTCAGGTCATCTACAGTGGAGACCAGATTTCCAATGTTGCTTTGTGTACTTTGCAGTACTTAATAAGGATGCAAACATATTCCTCTTTTCACTGGAAAATGGAGGATATATTCTGGACAAAGAGACAAGTGAGCTCACTAAATTTTCAATGAACAGAGTGATGATGGCTCATTGTTGAGGACACAAACAGTCAATCAATGAAGCATCCAAATCCCTCCACTCAAGTGAGCCTGGGGCCAACAATATTTTAAAGTTATCTCAGGAAAATGGAGAACAACTCCAGGAAGAGACACTTAATATTTTGGATAAAGCTGCTTGCCTTGGAAGATGCTACATAGAATGAAAGCATGCAGGAACTGAAGAAACAGAAAAAAAAAACCTTGAAAATTCCACGATGCAGGGGGAATGCATGGTCAAAGATAAAGAAAGACAGGTAACATCTCTGACTGAAACAGTTGTGAAGATGATAAATATTCCTGATGTCTGTGAAGACTGCATGCATGTTATCAACTTGAAATTAGAGGAAAAGGGTGAATCTGCAAAATGAGACCAGCCTTATAAGGCTGTACCAAACACAATCAATGCTGTAACTTCAAATGTTAAATAAATCAGAGTTCAAAGGGAAAAGCAAGTGATACATAAAAATGTTGTAAGGAAAGCCAAGTCAATGAAGCACTTACTTATCAAAATAAATATCTAGAAACTGAGCAAGCATCTCTACAGCAGGAAAATGAACACCTAGAAGAGCAGATTCAGAAGTTTCACCAGAAACTACAAATCCGTCCAGAAGTACATCAAAAACACCTCCTGCACTTCACTTTGAATCAATCTAGCAGGAAATTAATCCAGGTGGAAATAGAGAAATGAATTGCCAAGGTGCATGAAAACATCGTTTTCACACAAAAACAACTTAACACTTACAGAAAGATGACAGAACACCTGGAAAATGAGTTGGAGAGCATTGCTTCTTACTATGAAAGTTGGATTAGTACTATGATAGGAAAATGCAAGAAAGTTGCCTGGCAGTTCTGGCTACAGAGAGAAAGCTCAATGAGCTAACACTTGAAAATGAGCAGAACAGGCAAAAGTTAACAGAGAGATGGAAAAATCTAACTATCCCCAGGTGGTCCTTTTGCCCCCACTATTCTGAATGAAACCCATGGTAGAAGTTGGAGAGTTTTGGGCAACCCTGGTATCATCAGGTCTCCTGCAGGGGGTGGGCAGGGGGAGGTAGGGGAGGTAGAAGAGAGCAGTGAGGGCTCAGGGATCCAGGGTGATACTCACGTTTGACCACCCCCCTTATCAGCTGGTCCCTGAACATTCAAAATACAGTAGGACCTCCAGCATATTTTGCTCTGTCAAAGTGATTGGGATTAATGTCTTTTTAGCATGGTTGTTAATTAATGTATTTTTGTTGAAAGTTTTTAGAATTAAACACCTGAAGAAGTTTTTCATAATATATATAGTTTTAATATTATTCATAAATTTGGACTTTATATTTTGTTGAACTTCATAGAATTATATTTCATTTTAAATGAGTAAATATTTCTACCATTATTTTCACAATAATTGAAATGTAATAACTAGATAGAGAATTACAATATTCAAGTATCTTTATATATACATGAGGTAGGATTTTTAAAATTGTAGAAATAACTTAGTATTTACAGCAATAAATGTTGAGCATTAAAAAAAAAACACCAGAGGAAAAAAACAACAAAACAATAACACCCCACACTACACTTATTATTTTGTTAATGTGACCCTAAACTCAGTAATTTATTTTGCAAGTGACTTTTTGAAACTGTTTATTTCATTTTTTTTTTCATTTTTTAACTTTATTTTGTACATTTAATAATTGAAAATATAAACAATTAAAAACTAAAAAGTAAACACAGATGAATAAATATAAACATTTCTCAATTAAATGTAATGGATACATATAATTTTTTTTTTAATTGAACAATATATTCCACAATATACTTGGTTCATAGTAGCGCATTCATACAGTATTTGTCCTTTTGTGTCTGGCTTGCTTCACTCAACATAATGTCCTCCAGGTTCATCCATGTTACCATATGCTTTATGACTTCATTTCTTCTTACAGCTGCATAATATTCCATCGTGTGAATAGACCACAGTTTGTTTATCCATTCATCTGTTGATGGACACCTGGGTTGTTTCCAGCTTTTGGCAATGGTGAATAATGTTGCTATGAACATGGGTGTGCAGATGTCTGTTCATGTCACTGCTCGCAGTTCTTCTGGGTACATACCCAAGTAGTGGTATGGCAGGGTCATGTAGCAAGTCTATATTCAACTTCTTTAGTAACTGACTAAGAGTCCTCCATAGTGGTTGTACCATCCTGCATTCACACCAACATTGAAGAAGTGTTCCTATCTCTCCACATCCTCTCCAACACGTGTAGTTCTCTGTCTTTTTAATAGTGGCCATTCTGATAGGTGTGAAATGATATCTCATTGTAGTTTTGATTTGCATTTCCCTAATCATGAGTGAAGTTGAGCATTTCTTCATGTGTTTTTTTTTTTTTTTGCCATTTGTATTTCTTCTTCAGAGAAATGTCTTTTCAAGTCTTTGGCCCATTTTTTAATTGGGTCATTTGTCTTTTTATTGTTGAGTTGTAACATCTCTTTATATATCCTGGATATATAAACCCTTATCAGATATGTGATTTCCAAATACTTTTTCCCATTGAGTTGGCTGCCTTTTCACCCTTCTGACAAAGTCCTGTGAGGTGCAAAAGTGTTTAATTTTGAGGAGGTCCCATTTATCTACTTTTTTTTTGTTTCATGTGCTTTGGGTGTAAGGTCCAAGAAACCACCACCTACTACAAGGTCTTGAAGATGTTTCCCTACAAATTCTTCTAGTAGTTTTATGGTCCTGGCTTTTATATTTAGATCTTTGATCCATTTTGAGTTGATTCTTGTTTATGGGGTGAGATAGGGCCTCTTTCATTCTTTTCGTTATAGATATCCAGTTCTCCCAACACCATTTGTTGAAGAGACTGTTTTTTCACATTAGCGTGGGCTTGGTGGGTTTGTCAAAAACCAGTTGACTGTATAGGTGAGGGTATATTTCTCAGTTCTCAATTCTATTCCACTGATCGATGTGTCTACCTTTATGCCAGTACCATGCTGTTTTGACCACTGTAGCTTTGTAATATGTTTCAAGATCAGGCAGTGAAATTCCTCCCACATTGCTCTTCCTTCTTAGAATGCTTTTGGCTATTCGGGTGCACTTACCCTTCCAGATGAATTTGGTAATTGCCTTCTCTAATTCTGTAAAGTAAGCTGTTGGGATTTTGATTGGTATTGCATTGAATCTATAAATCAGTTTAGGCAAGATTGACATCTTCACGATATTTATTCTTCCAATCCATGAACACGTAATGTCTTTCCATTTGTTTAGGTCTTTTTAAATTTCTTTTAGCATTGTTTTGTAGTTTTCTGCATATAGGTCCTGTACTTCTTTGGTTAAATTAACTCCTAGGTATTTGAGTCCTTTTGTTGCTATTGAAAATGGAATTTTCCACATGATTTCCTCCTCAGATTGTTCAGTACTAGTGTACAAAATCATTACTGATGTTTGCGTGTTGATCTTGTATCCTGCCACTTTGCTGAACTCATTTATTAGTTTAAGTAGCTTTGCTGTGGATACTTTAGGATTTTCTAAATATAGGATCATGTCATCCACAAACAGTGAGAGTTTTACTTCCTCTTTTCCTATTTGGATGCCTTTAATTTTTTTGTCTTGTCTAATTGCCCTAGCTAGAACTTCTAGTACAATGCTGAATAACAAATGGTGACAGTGGGCATCCTTGTCTCGTTCCCGATCTTAGGGGGAAAGCTTTCAACCTTTCCCCATGATGTTGGCTGTGGGTTTTTCATACATGCCTTTTATCATATTTAGGAATTTTCCTTTTATTCCTATCTTTAGAAGTATTTTTATCAAAAAAGGATGTTGGATTTTGTCAAATGCCTTTTCTGCATCTATTGAGATGATCATGTGGTTTTTTTTCCTTCAATTTGTTAATGTGGTGTATTACATTGATTGGTTTTCTTATGTTGAACCAGCCTTGCATACCAGGAATAAATCCCACTTGGTCGTGATGTATAAGTCTTTTGATATGCTGTTGGATTAGATTTGCAAGTATTTTCTTGAGAATTTTTGCATCTATGTTCATAAGAGAGATTGGTCTGTAATTTTCTTTTCTTGTGGAATCTTTATCTGGTTCTGGTATTAGGGCGATGTTGGCTTCATAAAATGTGTTGGGTAATTTTCCCTCCTCTTCTATTTTTTGGAAGAGTTTAAACAGGATTGGTGTTAATTCTTTTAGAAATGCTTGGTAGAATTCACCTGTGAAGTCATCTGGTCCTGGACTTTTCTTTGCTGGGAGATTTTTGATGACGGATTCAATCTTCTTAATTTTGATTGGTTTGTTAAGTTCTTGTATTTCTTGTTGTGTCAGTGTAGGTTGGTTATGCGTTTTTAGAAATTTGTCCATTTCATCTAGGTTGTCTAGTTTGTTGGCATATAGTTTCTCATAATATCCTCTTATGATTCTTTTTATTTCTGTGAGGTCATTTGTAATTTCCCCCCTTTTGTTTCTGATTGTATTTATTTGCATCTTCTCTCTTTTTTCTTTGTTAGTCTAGCGAGGGGTTTGTCAATTTTATTGATCTTCTCAAAGAACCAGCTTTTGGTTTTGTTGATTTTCTCTATTGTTTTTCTGTTCTCATTTTCATTTATTTCTGCTCTAATCTTTATTATTTCTTTCCTTCTTTTTGCTTTGGGATTGGTTTGCTGTTCTTTTTCTAATTTCTCAAGTTGTTCAGTTAAATCTTTGAGTTTAGCTCTTTCTTGTTTTTTAATATAGGCATTTAGGGCTATAAATTTCCCTCTCAAGACTGCCTTTGCTGTATCCCATGTTTTGATACATTGTGTTCTGATTTTCATTTGTCTCAATATATTTACTGATTTCACTTGCAATTTCTTCTTTGACCCACTGGATATTTAGGAGTATGTTGTTCAGTCTCCACACATTTGCAAATTTACTTTTTTCTGGTCTGTTATTGATTTCTAGTTTCATTCCATTATGATTAGAGAAGGTGCTTTGTATCATTTCAATCTTTTTATATTTATTGAAAGCTGTATTGTGACCTAACATGTGGTCTATCCTGGAGAAAGATCCATGGGCACTTGAGAAGAATGTATAACCCGCTGAGTTTGGATGCAGTGTTCTGTATATGTCTATTAGGTCTAACTTGTTTATTATATTGTTCAAGTTTTCTGTTTCCTTGTTGATCTTCTGTCTAGTTGTTCTATCTAATGATGTGAGAGGGGTGTTGAAGTCTCCAACGATTATTGTAGAAATGTCTATTTCTCCCTTCAGTTTGCCAGAGTTTGTCTTATATATTTTGGGGCACCCTGGTTAGGTGCGTAGATATTTATGACTGTTATATCTTCCTGGAAGATCGTTCCTTTTATTAATATATAATGGCCTTCCGCATCTCCTATCACTTTTTTGCATTTGTAGTCTGTTTTGTCTGATATTAGTATAGCTAACCCTGCTCTTTTCTGTTTACTATTCACATGGAGTATCTTTTTCCAACCTTTTACTTTCAGCCGGTTTGTATCCTTGGGTCTGAGGTGAGTTTCTTGTAAGCAGCATATAGATGGCTCATGTTTTTTTACCCATTCTGTCAGCCTGTATCTTTAGATTGGGGAATTTAATCCATTCACATTCAATGATATTGCTGAAAATGCACTATTTATTTCCTCCATTTTATTCTTTGGTTTTCATATGTCATCTTATTTTTGTCTCTCTTTTTACTCTTTTGGTTATCCTTTCTGCTTTTCTTTCTTCTATACTCTCCTCCAAGCCTCTCTCTCCTATCTTTTTCTTTCAGGTTCTAAGGCTTCCTTTAATATTTCCTGCCAAGATGGATTCTTTTTTGCAAACTCTCTTAGTTTCTGTTTGTTTGTGAATACTTTATATTCACCTTCATATTTGAAGGATGGTTTTGCTGGATAAAGAATTCTCAGCTGGCAGTTTTTCTCTTTCAGTTTCCTAATTGTATCATACCACTGTCTTCTCGCCTCCATGGTTTCTGAAGAGAAATCTGCACTAAGTCTTACTGGATGTCCTTTGTACGTGATCGTTTGCTTCTCTCTTGCTGCTCTGAGAATTTTCTCTTTATCTTTTACATTTGACATTCTGAATAATATGTGTTTTGGCCTAGGTCTATTTGGATTTATTCTCATTGGGGTACGGTGTGCTTCTTGGACATGTAAGTTCATTTCTTTGTGAGAGTTGGGAAATTTTCAGCTATTATTTCCTCAAATACTCTTTCTCTCCCTTTTCCTTTCTCTTCCCTTTCTGGAACTCCCATGACACGTATGTTGCTGTGTTTTGTGTTGTCATTCAACTCTCTGAGCCCCTGCTCAATTTTTTCTATTCTTTTCTCTCTTCAATTTTAGCTGCTCTGTCTTCAGTATCACTTATTCTTTCTTCTATCATTTTGAGTCTGCTATTGTATGCCTCAAATGTATTTTTGACTTCACCTACTGTGTCTTTCATTCCTATGAACTGCGTTACTTTTCTGTTCAGTATTTCAAATTCTTCTTTGTGTTCGCTCAATGACTTCTTGATTTCATTTATCTCTTTAACTATGTTCTCTTTCATCTCATTAATTTGATTTTGGAAATTTGTGCTCATCTCACTGATTAGTTCTCTCAAATTCTGCATCTCTTCTGGGACTTTGCTGTATTCCTTTTCTTGGGCTGTGTCTTCTATTTTCTTAGTATGGCTCATAATTTTTTGCTGGTGCTTAGGTATCTGGTTAGGTTGTATTTTACTTAGATGCTCTATCTCTTTCTCTTTTATGGGGTTTTAGTGGCAGGAGGCTGTGAGTTACCACAGCTCTTTGATTTTTGGCTCAATCTTGATTGTTAGGATTATTCTGCTGGTTGCTCAAAACTGGGCACTGGATTCAGTAATTGGTTGTAGGGTCATTTCCTAGGGCCTTGGGCAGGGAGGCTATAGAGGCCAAGAAAAGCCTCTCCTACTTATTAATTTTCTTATGTGCACTTCCTTGGTCTGCCAGGTGATGGTGCTTGTTGGCAGCTCTCAATTCAATGCCTTATCGGAGCATATTTGTTGTGACACAGACCAATCAATGTGATAGAGCTTCCTGTCTGGGGGCTAAGAGCCTTGTAATTCAAACTTTCTGAGACAGTTCTCCAGACTTCTCTCATAGCACCCCCCTTTTCCCAGCTAGGAAATATTTCCACTCCCTTCTGAGTCCTCAACAATCAGTCTCTGTTAGTAGAGGAGGAGATTGGGAGGTTTGTATATCTTTAGCCCCTTGCAGGCTCCAAGACAAACAATGGCGCAGCCCCACCTGGCCTGGAAGGGCTCTTCAGACAGGGCAGACCAAACCTGGGAATAAAAAGCAGGGTCAACCCAGGCTCTCTCTCCCCTCTCCTGTGGAGTCCTCAAAAATTAGTCCAGGCTCGAAGAAAGGGAGGTTGTGAGGGTCGGATTTCTCCAGTCCCTCCTAGGCTCCCAGGGCAAACTGCCATGTGGAAGGGTCCGTGGGGCTCTGCAGCCCAAATTTACAGGTCAGAACCTGAGTCAGCCTAAGGCTGTGTCCCTCTCTCTTCCCTTTCTGGGAGTGGTAGATCCCTGGAGCCCCCTTTGTCTGTCCTCGTCGCAGACCCAGAGGCCCGAGAATTCTAAAGAGTGTGGGGGAGGGTGCCGGCAGCAGCAGAAGCTGCCACTTCCCACTCACGGTTCTGTCATTGCAATTTCCCTCTTCTGAACCTCTCTCCTCTGGGAGGTGTGCAGCCTTCACCTGTTGTCCTAAACCCTAGAAGATCTTTCTCTGGGCTGTTTTAGCCTGTCCTCTAGCTATTTTTCTGGAGAAGGGATTCCCATGTCTTGCTAGTCTGCCATCTTCCCAGAAGTGATCTATTTATTTCTTGTTACTTCTTTTTGAACTTGTTTTATTGTTCACGATATTCATTGTAATTCAAACAGTTCTCAATTTTGTTCCGTGAATATAATTTTCTTAAATATTCTGCATTTTGTTATCATTTCTAATGAATTTTCTTAATCTAACAATTTTTAAAATTTCCATTGCTTTCAATGTTTTTATGGTCTAATATTTTCTTCTGAAAGCCTGGATAGTCACACTATTGTAGATAGAAAATTAGAAACCCAAAATTGTTTCCTTTATTTAAATGATTACCCAGTACACAAAGCATTAACAAAGAAAAAAATGCATAAATGGGACCCCTCAAAATTAAACACATTTGAACTCCAAAGGACATTGCCAAGAGGGTGACTAAGCAGGCTACTCAATGGGAGAAAATATTTGGAAATCACATATCTGATAAGTGTTAATATCCATGATATGTAAAGAGATCCTACAACTCAGCAATAAAAAGAAAATGACACAATTTAAAAATGTGCAAAAGACTTTAAGTGGCATTATTCCAAAGAGGAAACAGAAATGGTGAAAGAACACATGAACAGATATTCAACATCTAGTTCTTAAGGAATGCAAATCAAACCGACAATGAGTTATCATTTCACACCTATTAGAAGCATCACTGTTAAACAACAACAAAAAACAAACAAACAAAGAAACAAAAAACAGAAAACTACAAGTGTTGGAGAGGATGTGGAGATTTAGGAATGCTTAATCACTGAAGGTAGGAATGTAGGATGCTACAGCTGCTGTGGAAGACCAGTGGTTCCTAAGAAGTTAAATGTAGAGCTGCCATGTGATCCAGCAATTTCACTACTAGTATATAGCCAGAAGAACCGAGAGCAGGATAAGAACAGGCATCTGCACATTGATGTCATGGCAGCATTATACACACTTGCCAAATGATAGAAACAATGCAGGTGTCCATCAACCAGTGAATGGATAAACAAAATGTGCTATATACATATGATGGAATACTATTCAGTTGTAAGAAGAATTGAAGTCATGAGGCATATGACAACATGAATGAACCTTGAGGACATTATGGTTAGTGAAATAAGCCAGATTAATTAGGGCAAATATTGTATTATTACATTAGTATGAACTAAATATAATGAGTAACTCATGGAATTAATAGCTAGAACATAGACTACCAGAAGAAAGAATGAGGATAGAAAGTGGAAGTGGAGGTTTAATTTATCTAGAATTGGTTTTAAAAAAAAGGTTTGGAAATGGATAGAAATGTTTAAAGAACATTATAATGTGTGTAATTAGCAGCACTTATATATGGGTACGGTAATGGGTGAAAGGGAAAGTTTAGGGTTGTGTATATCACTAGAAGGAAAGCTAAAGGAGAAATATGGGATTGTATAGCATAGTGAATGCTTTTGTGGACAATGGGCATGGTTAATAGTGCATGTATAAGAAAGTTTTTCTTTGAAACAGAATAAATGCACATTGATATTACAAGATAATAATAATAATAGCATGATATTAGGGCAAAAATACAACCAAAGCAAACTATGAACTGAAGGGAATAGTAATATATTCTATTATGTAGAGGGGAAGGATAGAGGGATTGAAATATAACTAGTAAGGGGTAAGGAGTTTTTCTTTTTGGAATAATAAAAAGGCTCTACCTTTGTTTGCAGTAATGAAAGCCCAACTCTGTAATTAAACCAAAACCACTGATTGTACAACATAGATGGATTGTATGGTATATGATTCCATTTCAATAAAATAGATTAAAATATAATTTGCTTTTTCATCTGCAAAAATTATTCCTATTAGAGAAACTTTCTTAAATTGGTGGTGTACCAGATTGATCCCATGCACAACAATTTGATCATCTCTTGTCAGTAGACTGTTGTTATTTTTCATGCCCAGCAACCTTAAATAACTCTCATAAATTTTAGATGGAGTTTAGTTTCTTTTACATTTTCAGGTAGTTAAATAATGTAGCTATTTACAAAATCTTATCTTTTTTTACTGCACTTAGTAGTAAGTTTTGTGGACTTATTTTATTATAAAGTCATTCTGTTTAATATAAGAGGTAATAGCTTGTATCCTTGTCTACTTTCTGGACTCAAAAGGAATGAATCCACTTTTTAAAATTAAAATAGACCATTATTGTTTAAAAATATGTTAGATATCTTGTGTCAGTTTATATAGATTTTCTTCTATTGCTAGTTTACTATGGTTTTTAAATTTATTTTAATCATGAAAGTTTGTTGGGCTGCATTTTAAATACTGAATTATCCCTGCATATATGTGCAGATAAAGCAATATGTTGGTATTTACACATATGTGTATGTGTAAGAAAGAGTGAGAAAATAGAGATAGGGAGAGAGTGTTTTCATGTTTGCATATATTTTTGCAGTAGTATATTCCATCAGTATTTTTACACCTGTATATTAGTTTCCTAGCTGCTAAAACAAGTACCATACACTGGATTGTATTAAGAACGGGAATTTTTTGCCTCACTGTTTTGAGGCTAGAAGTCCAAAATTGAGACATTAACAAGGTGACGCTTTCTCGCTGAAGATTCTGGTGTTCTGGGGCTGGCTCAGTTGGTCCTTTTCTGTCACAGGGCAATGCACATGGTGGTGTCTTCTCCTTTCTCTTCCAGGTTCTGTTGACTTCTAGCTTCTGGCTGCTCCCCATGTCTACTCTGCTTAAATGTATTTTATCCATGTAGGGTTATGGAGTACCTTCATTCATTTGGGACATAGCTTAAACAAAGACATCTTCAAAGTTCCTATTTACAAATAGATTCATACACATGGTACCCAGGATTGGACCTAGGCATGTCTTTTGATAGGGGGCATGATTTAATCCCCAAAAACCTGGCTTCCATATTTCTCCTATATACCAACACTACCACACAAAAATCCATACTTATGGATATTTTCCTTACTTTTTTTTAGGTACTAGGACAAAAAATTTTCTAGTGGGTGAGGACAGTGCAAATTGTATTATACAGGAAAAAGAGAGACTCATCTCTACCTGCCTACCTTCTCCTCTCATTTCCAACATCTATCTTTCCAGTGCCAAGGACCTAGCTATATATTTGAGGAAAGGTGGCATCAACTTTCCCTTGTTGCCATCTTTACTTTATTCCCTGATTTTTAGCACCTCCCAATTTTCTTTTTCCTGATGAATTTGGCTTTGAATTTAATTCTTTCTCCTTTTGATATATGCATCATTTATATATGTTTGTAATAGCAGAAAAAACTGTCTTTGTAATTTCCATTGTTTAGGTACAAAAGTCTAGTTATATTCTTCAGGCAATTTTTGAGACTCTGAACATAGAAAAAGTTGCTTTGTGTATAGATATATTTTGCATCACTAACTGCTATCAATATATGAAGGTATATTGTATTGTTTACCAAATGTCTAATAGAATTTTCTTGGAAGTGATGAGTCAGATCATCAAAAAGTGTTCTGTACTTTAATCAGATTCATTTTTTTGCATCTTAATTTCTCTAAAAAAGGGCAATTACTTTTGTTTCAAGTCTATTATGTACTCAGTACTTCATCAAAAACTGATGGAAAAAAATTAGGCCTACCATAACTTATAACATGCATTCAGAGGTGTGTTAGCAGGTGGATACTGTGAAAGTGTCAAATATAAAAGTTTAAAAGTTGATGTCATTTTTGCTGGTGGCTGATAGAGAAAAATCCACAAATACCCTGTAGTACCTGGATCTTGAAAATAATACTGCTTTTTGTCCTAGCATTTCATAAAAATATAGAAAACAAATGATGTTTAATTTTCTTTCCCTGTTTATTGAAAAAATATAGACTGAACCAAAAGACTTAAACATTCTTGGACTTAGTTATTCCTTCATTAAATTATTCTGCCTGAATTAGGATTTATGATAAGATGCATCAACCCACACCCACCACAAAGGTTCTATTTTATTTTTATCCCAAATTACTGGCACATTTTTGTACATTAATCTCTCGAAACGTTTATTGACTATCAAAAAGATCTACTGCAAGAAAAATTAAAATTTTATGTTAAGAGACTGGTTGTAACTTTTAAAATTACATTTTCCTTTTCAAATTAAAGAAAGGGATGATAAACAGCAAAGACAGAAAACATGCTGACATAGTTCTCCACTTCTCACTTCCCTGCTGCCCAGACTCCACCAGCTTCTGTTGATGATTCTTTATTTTTCC
This sequence comes from Tolypeutes matacus, assembly GCA_026826555.1. Classification (NCBI taxonomy): domain Eukaryota; kingdom Metazoa; phylum Chordata; class Mammalia; order Cingulata; family Chlamyphoridae; genus Tolypeutes; species Tolypeutes matacus. The sequence continues at coordinate 56,105,257 of JAKSZT010053770.1, read as the reverse complement.
TTTCATGTAAAGGATAAGGAGTGGAATTCACTCTTGGCAAAATCCCAGGTGATTGACCAGAATTTTGGGGGAGTGAGACAGCAAGAAAAAATAGGAGAGTGAGGTTTCATTAAAAGACATAAAGAAGATTCATTAAAAATGATGAATATGCTAAATCTCATCAATGCTGTAACATTAAAAGTTACTTTAAACAGACTTGAAAGGGAAAAAAAGTGATATATAAAAAGTTTTGCAAGGAGAGTCAAGTCGATGAAGCACTTACATATCAAATACACATGTGGAAACTGAACAAGCACATCTACAGCAAGAAAAATAAACATCCAGAAAAGCAGGCTCAGAAGTTTCACTCGAAACTTCAAATCCTTCCAGAAGTTCATCAACACCTCCTGCAACTTCACCATGAATCAGCTCAGCAGGGAATTGACCATTTGGAAACAGAGAAAAGAATTACATGGGTGCAAGGAAACATTGCTTTTATACAACCTGACACTTCAGAAATATGACAGAACACCTTGAAAGTGAACTCGAGAGCATTGCTTCTTACTATGAAAGTTACTGTGATAGAAAAACACAAGAAAGTTGCCTGTCAGCTTTGGCGACAGACAGGAAGCTCAGTGATCTAATGTTAAAATGAGCAGAAGAGGCAAAAGTTGTCTGAGAGAGATGGTAAAATCCAGCTTTCCCCAGGTGGTCCTTTTGTCCCCACTACTCCACAAGCAGCACAGCACAGAGGCTGGAGAGATTCAGGGCAACCCCTGCATCAAGGTATCCTGCGGGGGAGAGCAGGTGAGCAGTGAGGGCTCAGGGATCCAGGGTGATGCTCATGTTTGACTCCCCTCTCTGTCAGCCCATTCCTGAACATTCAAAATCACAGTAGGACCTCCAGAACATTTGCTCTTTCAGAACGATTGAACTAAATGTCTTTTTAGTATATAAAGTAATTTTTTGTTGTTGAAGGTTTATAGAATTACATACCTGAGAAATTTTTCCATAATATAGTTATAATATTATACACAGATAATAATATAGATAATACAGATAGTTTTCATATTATACCTTGAAAGACACGATTTAAATTTTATTGAACCTCACAGAATTTTATCATTTCATTTTAAATGAGTAAATTTTTCCACCACTACTGTCACAGTAATTGAAATGTATGACTAGTTAGAGAATTGTTACCTTCAAGTCTGGTTCTATATATCTACGAGGTAGGATTTTAAAAATTGTAGCACTAACTTAACATTTACAGCTGTAAATGTTGAGCATTTTTTAAAAATACAGAGGAAAAAAACAACAAAACAGTAACACTGCAGACTACACTTATTATTTTGTTAATGTCACCCTAAACTCAGTGATTTGTTTTGTGAGTGATTTTTTATTACTGTTTATTTCTTGTTTTGTTACTCATTTTAAACTTGGTATATTGTTCACAATATTCATTGTAGTTCAAATGTTTCTCAGGTTTGTTCAGTGAAATAAAATTTTCTTAAGAATTCTGCATTTTTTATCCTTAGGAATGAATTTTCTTGATCTACAAATATTTAAAATTTCTGTTCCTTTCAATGTTTTTATGGTTTAATATTTTTTCTCTGGAAGCCTGGATACCCACACTATTGTGAAGAGGAAATTAGTTAGAAAGCCAGAAATTGCTTCCTTTAACTAAAAGTTTTCTCAGTATTTAATTTTATCAATAAATTGTATTGTTTCGTTTATCATGTACCTTCAATTTGCATTCATGTTCATTTTCAATGAGTTTAGTAAATAGTCAATGCTTGAATAAACATTTAAACTTGCAGATGAGACCAGAGGCCGAAGTTGGAATCTGACAAGATGGCCCAGCTACCCCACTGGCAAACCAGTTACCGATATAAAAGCAGAACCAAATAAGAGCAACGCCGTTATTTTCATGTCGTCTTTGCTGGCCCTCAAGATTCCCCCTTTGAGGGAGGGACTTTTAAACTTAAACTATTCCTTCCAGAAGGATACCATGACCAAAATTAATCACCCTAATGTAGACAAGTTGGGAAGAATATGTTCAGATATTTTGAAAGATAAGTGGTCCCCAGCACTGCAGATCTGCACATTTCTGCTATCTATCTAGGCTTTAAGTGCTCCCAACCCAGATGGTCCATTAGCAAATGATGTAGTGGAGCAGTGGAAGACCAATGAAGCCCAAGCCATAAAAAGAGCTAGCGCGTGGGCTAGGCTATTTGACATGAATAATATTTAAATCGATCTGATCATCAAGTGTGCACCTCCTGTTATGTCAAGACTTCTTCCTTTTTTGTTTGCAGTTAATGGACACAGACATAGAAACATTATAGAATGAAAGCCCAGATACCTTCAGTCCCTTGGTGATTAAATGCAAATTAGCAAATCTATGTCTTGTCCTGATTCACTGTGGTAAAGCATGAGCAAAGGATAGAAGTATCATCTGGATTGTTACAAAAGGTTTAAAAAAGCAGAGGCCCCTTTCCTGCTTTTATTCATTTCCCCCGTTATGGTTGAAGTATAAAGCACTGTGAATGAAGTTAGGTGACAGGGTTAGCTGCAGGGGTGAGGGTGTTTTTATTTTATTTTTATTTTTGAGGAGGGGAGAAGGGAGGTAGTTTTAATTTTATGAGCTCCCCCAATTTATGGTAATGTAATTAAATGCATTGGTTAAAAGCAGCTAACCAGATGTTCTTTAGAATATATTCTTTAGCAAAGTCTAACTTTATTTAGACGCTGTAGATGGACAAGCTTGATTGAACCAAAATGGGAACATTAAACAAACATCACAGCTGTCACTAATAACATTGTGACTTTGCTATCAAATGTAGAATCCTTCCTTCAAAAAAAAAAAAAGCTTGTGACTATTTTGTATGGCGTGTCTGGAAACTTCTGTAAATCTTATGTTTTAGTAAGATATTTTTTCTTATTCTAAAAAAAAGAAACTTGTATGGACAAACATCTTCCATTCTCCTTATTAATTCCCCTTATTTTTGATATGATTCTTCTTGCAGATTAAGTACAATATCAATTGCTTTAATTTCCCCTGAACTCCAGAGAAACCTATCTTTTTTTATTGATTTAGCTATATCATTCTGTAACACTGGGGAGTTATAATTATTTTAATGTTGCATATTCAAGGAAAGACTTCTTTATATATATTTTACTGCTTCCCTCATACTCTGCATCTTTTAAAGGTTGCTTTTATGCATTTCAACTTGTTAGTAAATATGGTTCAATAATAATTTTTGTTAATCTTTTTTGCCTTCATTTTCCTCTCCTCTATTTTTCGTTTAATTATGTTCTGTGTATAAAGTCTGAGCAAATGGCCATATCAAGATAAATTTTTCATTATATACTTCCATTTAATTTTGAAAACTAAAAATCTGGAGGTGAGAGTACCTTTGGAGAGTGGACAAACTATCTGCAGGGAAGGATGAGGAGAGTAGTATGCCCTCATCCATTTCTCACCACACACAAACACAAAGACAAAGGACCTTACATATCCAGATTCTTCTATATTTGGAGAAGGGGAAGAGAGTGAGCTCTCACAGGGTGCTGTAGTAAACATAACTGGAGAGAGATTGGCTCCATGATTGTAGGTAGAAATCCCAAAATCAACCTATAAGAGTGTTTCCTGTGCCCAGCATACGGCTGTGAAAGAACAGCAAGCTGAGGAACTAAAGATCACAAGGATCCAAACAATGTTGTAGGGTATAAGTACAAGGGCAGAAGTCGATACCCTTCTAAGGCATTGGCAGCATAGAGCCCCAGCCCCCAATAGCATGGCACCATGCAGCAAGGAAACCTCAATGAAACTAGCACTCTCTCCTCTTAATAAAACTACTTCTTAAAACACACATGCATTAATAACCATATTCTTATATTCATCACATGTTTCTTCATTTAACCTCATCCCTCTATTGTGTTGTAAACTCTATATAAAAAAAGGCATGATATGAAAATCCTCACTATGCCATTTCAGGTGAGTAGAGATATAAATGTTCTAAAGATTTGCCTTTTCCATTATCCATATTTCACTAAATGTGGGGTATATTTTTCATTGTTTGAGATTGAGGGATGTGCGTTTATGAGGATTATGGTTTTATTTTGAATGAATGAATGATTGTAGTTATGCATATGACCTCCATATATAAAAGTAAAGAAACCAGCTTATACAGTGAATACATGAATAGAAAGCCATCTCCTTGTTAGAGTACCCTGAACAAAGAAGAAAAGGGACAGCATCCCAAGCCCTCACTCTTTCATGTGTTGCAGTGCAGGGAAGCTTAATGACAAATAAGAATTTGATTTATGTATATGGATCACCAATGTGGCTTATTCTGTTTTTGTTTTACTTTTATAATAATATAATTTAATAAAGTACAATTAATCATTTTATTGTAAGGCCAGTCCTAGGTATTTTGACAACTGCGTAGTGTTTGTTGACTTTACTATGTAAGATATAAAACTCGTCAAAAAGTAGCTACCTGTCTCTTTAAATTCAACCAGTGCCCAACGCCTGCCCCTGGTCCTACCTCATTTCATCCTGGACATGATAGTATTGTCAAGGCAAGAATGTCATATTATAGGATCATACAAAAATAGCTTTTAGAGATTCATTTCTTACAAGAATAATGCAATTAAGATTAATCCTTATAAAAATGCCATAATTGTTTTAGAGCTAAAATGCTGCCTCTTCAGCAGTGTTTCTTTCCATACACAATTCTATGGTGTTTCTTATTCTGAGAAAGTGAAATTTTTCTCATTGGAGAAGAACTTATAAAAGGAACAAATATACAACTTGACAAAAACTATACACCTTCTATGAATTAAGATAGTCCATTATGAGAGAGGCGATAGAAAGCGATGAAAGTGATGTGGGGATGATATACATTTCTTGGTATTGAGTTGATAATCCCTTCATCACTGGATTTACTTTCCCTGAGTTAAGAAGATGATCTTGCCAGTCATACATGATGGGGCGGGAGGGGAAGTCAGCTGAGGCAGAGGTAACAGAAGAGAAAATTAGGACAGAATGAGAACATGTGGTACGTTTGGAAATATATAGGAATACTGTGTCATTACACAAAAGGCTGTTCATCAGTCTCACTTTCCTAATCTTTCCATAAGAGAATTAGAATGATTTTTAAAATTCTTTTTGTGCTGCTATTTTGTATTCTATGTCAAATATTACTGATTTTTAAATTATCAGCAGGTGTAATCTAGAATAGACAGTACTGCGACTTGAAAACAGAAAGGCAAATATTTGAATAAGTATTTAGTTACTAAATACTTTCTTAGTCCATTAGGCAACTAGAGGTAATTTACAATGAATATACATATAATGAATTAGATTTTCCCTTTTTATGTGCTTTAGGGTCAAATTTAAAATAAAGAAGAAAGCAGTTGAATTTTAAGCAGGTAGTTTGTCAGTATTGTGCCCCTGAACCCAAACCTCTCAGCTCCTGTCACAGAGCAGCTCTGGCTCCTGGAGCTCTCACCATTACTGTTACTCTTAACTCCCTCATGAAACAGCCGAGTAACTTTGTCCATGCAGGCCCTTCACTTAATATTTCATGTTAGTAATATTCTTAGTTTTTCTTTATTCAATTTAGTCAAGCACGTATGTGTTGGTGCCTATGATGTTTCAAGCTCTGAGCCAATCTCGTGTGTAACATGTTGACTCAGGCAGAAACACACAAACTACCTACATTGACTCAAGAAGAAAGAGAAGCTATCAATGACCCAATTACTAGTAAACGGATTGAAACCGTTTTTAGTTTGCAAGGCTGCCAATGCAATATATCAGAAATGGGTTGGCTTTTATTATGGGAATTTATTAGGGTAAGAGCTTACAGTTCCAAGGCTGTGAAAATGTCCAAATCAAGACATCATCAGAGATGCTGTTTTAGCAACAGTTGGCTTCTGGTCATCCTGGTGTCCTGCCACCTGCCAAGGCAAAATAGAGGCCAGTCTGCCTTCTCCTCTAGACCCACTTTCTCACTGAGCTCATCTGTGCTGATCAGGCATATGTCTTTTTTCTCCCCTCTCTCTTACATGTCTCATTGCTTCAGCTTTGTCTACTCTGCTGATGCCAGCTTCTGGCATCTCTCTAAGTCTCTCAGGGTTTCTCTGTCTTTCTGTGGCTTCAGGTAATCCTGGCATCCTCTCTCACATGGCAGGGTAAAATTCTGGCTTTTCTTCTCCTTTATCCTCCATTTATATAGGACTCCAGTAAAGGATTAAGACCCACCCTGGGTCCTGCAATCTAATCAAAGTCATGCAACTGTAATATAATCAAAAGTTCCTTAACTGAATCTAACCAAAATGTCCCACATAAATAGGTTTACATGCACAGAAATGAGTTTGCTTAAGTACATAATTTTCTGGTGTCCCACACAAGATTCAAACCAGCACAATCAATAATCAAAAACCTCCCAACAAAGAAACCCCCAGACCAGATGGTTTCAGAGATGAATTCTACCAATTGTTCCAGGAAGACTTAATTCCAATTCTGCTCAAACTATTCCAAAACATTGAAGAGGATGGAACACTGCCTAATGCATTCTATGATGCCAACATCACCTTAATACCAAGGAAAGATTAAAATAGCTAAAGGAAAGAAAACTACAGACCAATAAGTCTTCTGAATAGTGATGCAAATATCCTCAACAAAATACTAAAAGCAGAATCTAACAGCGTATTAAAAGAACTTTACACACTGATCAAATGGGATTTATTCATGGAATCTAAGGTTGGTTCAACATAAGAAAATCAATAAATGTAATGCACCACATTAACACAATAAAGGTGAAAAACCACATGATCATCACAAATGATACAGAAAAGGCATTTCACAAAATACAGCAACATTTCTTTCTAAAAAGTACTAGGGAATAGAAGGAAAATTCCCCCAAATGGTAAAGGTTATATATGAAAATCTTACAGGAAACATGCTTTTTAATGGTAAAAGACATATCTATGCCTCTAAGATCAGGAACAAGACAAGGATGCCCACACTCACCACTGTTATTCAACATTGTACTGGAAGTCCTTGCCAGAGTAATTAGTTAAAAAAAAGAAATAAGTCATCCAAATTGGAAAGGAAAAAGTAAAATTTTTGCTACATACAGATATGATCCTATATACAGAAGATCCTGAAAAACTCACAACAGAGCTCCTAGAGCTAATAAATGAATTCAGAAAAGTGGTGGGGTTCAAGACCAACATCCAAATATCACTAGTGTTTCTATACACAAGCTATGAAGAATAAGAAGAAGAAATCAAGAAAAAATTCCATTAACAATACCTGCTGAAAAATGAAATATCTAGGAATAAATCTAAAGGACTTGTACCCAGAAAACTACAAAATATTGCTAAAAGAAATCAAAGACCTTAAAAAATACAAGGACATTCCTTGATCATGGATTGGAAGAGTAAATTGCACTACAATGTCAGTTGTAGAAATTGATAGATTCAAGGCAATCCCAGTCAAAATTCAAACAGCCTTCTTTGCAGAAATGGAAATGTCAATCCTCAAATTTACATGGAAGGATAAGAGCCCTGAATAGAAAAAAGCCATCTTGAAATAGAAGAATGAATTTTGAGGACTCATACTTCCCAATCTTAAGTCTGAGTATAAAGCCACAGTAATCAGAAGACTCTGATACAGGCACAAAAACAGACATATAGACCAATGGAATTGAATTGAGAGCTCCAAGATCAATCCTCACCTTATGGTCTACTTATTTTTGACAAAGGGAAAAGACCTCTCAATAGGGAAAGAATAGTATCTTTAAAAAATAGTGCTAGGAAAACTGGATAACCATTTGCAAAAAAAAAAAGGAGGACCATTATCTTACATCTTATGCAAAAGTCAACTCAAAATGGATCAAAGGCCTAAATGTAAGAGTTAGAACTATCCATTTCCTAGAAAATGTAGGGAAGCATCTTTAGGATCTTGTGTTGGGCAATGATTTCTTAGACTTTCCACCCAAAGTATAAGCAATAAATGAAAAAAAATAATGAATGGGACCTTAGCAAAATTAACAATTTTTGAGCATCAAAGGACTTTATCATGAAAGTAAAATGGCAACCTATACAATGGGAAGCAATATTTGGAAACCAAATATCCAATAAGTGGGCAATATCCAGAATTTATAAAGAAATCCTACAAGTCAACAAAAAATACAAAGAAACCAATTTATAAATGGGCAAAAGACTTGAAGAGCCATATCACCAAAGATATAAAAATGGCTATAAAGCACATGAAAAGATGCTCAACATCATTAGCTATTAGAGAATGCAAATCAAAACCACAATGAGATACCATTTCACTCCCACTAGAATTGCTACTATTAATAAAAAATAAAATTACAAGTGTTAGGGATGGTGCAAGAGAAATAAGAACAGTCATTCATTGCTCTTGGCAATGTAAAATGGTGAAGCCTCTATAGAAGACAGTTTGGCAGTTCATCAGAAAGTGAAGTATAGAACTACCACTATTCCTCAGCAATCTCTCAACTGGGTATATAACCCCCAAAAATGAAAGTAGGAATTTGAATAGATATTTCTACACCGATGTTCATAGCAGCATTATTTACAATTGCCAAAAGATGGAAGCAACCCAAGTGTCCAACAATCAAGAATGGATAAACAACAAAATATTACTGAGCTGTAAAAAGGATTCCTGATCTATGTGACAACATGAATGAAACTTGAAGACATCATCCTGAATGAAATAAGCCAGACAGAAAAGGACAAATATTGTACGATTTCACTGATTTGAAATAATTGGAATGAGAAAGCTCATAGAGTCAGAATCTAGAATATAGGTTACTAGTGGATGGGGTGGGGATAAGGAATGGAAGTTAAAGCTTAAAATGTACAGCTCTTCTATTTGAGATGATGGAAATATTTTGGTAATAGATGGCAGACATGATAGCATAACATTGTGGATATGACAGCACTGAAATAATATATATCTGAATGTGATAAAAGGGGAAATGTTAAATTGTACATATGGTAAAATATCTTTTTTAAAAAAATCCATGGAACTACACCACACAGTGAATGCTACATTAAATCATGGACTATATTTAATAGTACAATTATTAAAAAATGTGCTATCATCAATTGTAATAAATGTTCCACAACAACACAATATGTTATTAATAGGGTGGTATATGGGAATCCTGTATTAAATACATGATTTTTCTATAAACCCACAACTTCTCTAATAAAGAATAAAAGTAAAAAAAGAGATATCTTCACACCATTACATTAGGTGATAGCTCAATTTTATGATAGAAGCTTGGAAGAAGTGTCTTTGTATAAGGAGGACACAAGCACTTTTTTGCACCATCAAAATATTTTTCTCAAACATATTTTAATACTTTACTTTTAAAATATGTTACAAACTTTTTTTAAACTTTATTTTTGAAGAAGTTTTAGATTACAAAATGTTATATAAAAAATATAGGGGATTCCATGTTCTTTCATAGTCTGTAACAAATGTTACAGTAAGGTGGAGGAGTGATGTATGGGAATTCTGCATATTACACATGAATGTTTTATAAGCTCACACTTCTCTAATAAAAAATATAAAGAAAATATAGGGGATTCCCATATACCCCACCCTCACCCCATCTTATTTTACCCTATTAATAACATCTTATATTAGTGTGGTACATTTGTTACAATTGATGAACAAATATTGAAACATTGCTACTAATCATGTTCTATAGTTTACATTATGGTTTACACTTTGCACTCTAAAATTTTATAGGTTTTGATAAAATGTATAATGGCCTGTATCCAATATCGTGCAGAACAATTTCAATACCCTAAAAAATGCCCTACGTTCCACTATTCTTCCCTGTCCCCACCACAGAACCTCTGGTAGCCACCATCTTTATATCAATGTTACAAGTTCTTCCACTACCACAATAAGTCTACTTTGGTCCATCGTTGTAGTTTACCTTTATGTTTGTTCAATCCTCATCCTTGAGGATTTTGGGATGGTGATAGCTGCACTGCTTCAGATTGAGAGGGGGCTTAGATATTATGGGGCAGATGAATGGAACTGTATTGATTGCAATTGCAGATAAACTTTGCTTTTTGGGATAGGGGTTTTCCATCATCATCATTTTGTTAGTTGTCCTGGGCAAGCCCAATAAATTGGCAAGTAGATGTTGGCTGCAACACTGCTGAGGTTCAGGGTTCAATCACCATATGAACAGACCAAAGATGTAAGTCTCTGGGACATATATTTAACAAACATAATGCTAATTATACATTCAAATAAAAGGGGTAGAAGAATCATGTGTAGAGAAATTATAAATGAGCCTAATTCTGTTACAGTTGGGAAATAGGTTATTATATATTCCAATATAAGGCCCACCGACAGGATGCCGATTTCCTGGGGTTGTGTGCCTTGCCTATCATGTCTAGATATCTCTAGAGCTCTCAGGAGCACCCCTGCTTGAGGCATTGTCTACTGTGGCAGTCAGTGAGATCCTTCTGAGAAGTGCATAAGTGTAACCTCTGGAATGACCTCCTGACTCACTTTGAAATCTCTTAGCCATAAAAACTCATTTGTATTTAATATTTACCCCTTTTGGTCAAGGTCTTTTTCCAAATGCACCATTAGTTGTTTTATAATCATTCCTTGGTTCCAGGGAGGCCCATCCACAAGACTCATGTCCCATGTTGGGGGAAAAGCAGTGACCTAGTACACCGAGTTTGGCTTAGAGGGTGGCCACATTTGCGTAACAAGGAGGTTTTCAGGAGGTAACTCTTAGGCAATATATATTACTAGGCTAAGTTTTAATTTTATATTAATAAGGTTCATAAGTACAAGCATTAATATAAAGGGCCTGGCATATTGGTCTGCCCTCTTTCACTAGACACTGGCTATGTACTCAAGAGATTCTGGCCACTCTATTTGAGAATGTAACAGGACTCCCCAGGAAGGGAATTTAATATTTTGTTGCTGTATTTTGTCAAATGCTTGTTCTGAATCAATAGAGATGATCATGTGATTTTTTCTTTCAATCTGTTAATGTAGTAAAATATATTGATTGATTTTCTTATGTAGAAACATCCTTGTACACCAGGGATAAAGCTCAATTGTTCATGGTGTATAATTCATTTGATGTGTTGTTGAATACGATTAGCAAGTTATTGTTGAGGATTTTAGCATCCAAATTCATTAGAGAGATTGGTCTCTAGTTTTCTTTTCTTGTGGAGTCTTGATGTGGCTTTGGTATTAGGGTAATGTTGGCATCATAGAATGAGTTCATTAATGTTCCCTCCACTTCCAATATCTGGAAGATTTTAAGCAAGATTGGTGTTAGTTCTTTCTGGAATGTTTGGCAGAATTCACTGGTGAACCATTTGGTTCTCGGCTTTTCTTATTTAGGAGGTTTTTTTATGACAATTCAATCTTACTACTTGTGACTGGCCTGTTGAATTCTTCTATATCTTCTTTTGTCAATGTATGTTGCTTGTGTGATTCTAGAAATTTTCCATTTCATCTAAGTTATCCATCTTTTTGGCATACAATTTTTCAAAGTATCCTCTTATGATACTCTTTATTTCTGTGAGATCAGTGGTGATACCCCCTCTTTCAGTTTTTATTTATTTGCATCTTCTCTCTTTTTCTCTTTGTTACTCTAGCTAAGGGTTTGCCACTTTTATTAAACTTCTCAGAGAAACAGCTTTAGATTATGTTAAATTTTTCTAGTTTTAAAATTCTCAATTTCACTTAATTCTGCTCTAATCTTTGTTATTTCCTTCTTTTTGCTTGCTTTGGGATTAGTTTGTTCTTCTTTCCCTAGTATCCAGGTGTGCAGTTAGGTCTTTGATCTTAGCTCTTTCTTCTTTATTAGTATAAGCATTTATGGCTATAAATTTTCCTCTCAGCACTGCTTTAGTTGCTTTCCATAGGTTTTGATATGTTTTTCATTCATCTTGAGGTAGTTACTGATTTCTTTTGTAATTTCCTCCTGACCACCTCATTAGAGTTTGTCTAACTTCCCTCTCTTTGTGCTATTCTGGTTCACTGCTCCTTATTAATTTCCAGCTTCATTCCCTTGTGGTCAGAGAAATTACTTTGTATAATTTCAATCTTTCTAAAATCATTGAGACTTGTTTTGCAACCTAGCATGTGGTCTATCCTGGAGAATGATCCATGTGTGCTTGAGTAGCATATATAGCTTGCTCTATTTGGGTGTAATGTTCTGTTTATATCTGTTAGGTCTAGTTCCTGTAATGTAATATTCAAGGTCTCTGTTTCTTTATTAATCCTCTGTTGAGATGTTCTGTCTAATGTTAAAAATGGTGTATTAAATTACCCCACTGTAATTTTAGAGGCATATATTTCTCCCCTTAGTTTGTCCATTGTTTGCCTCACGTAATTTCACCCTGGTTAGGTGCATAAATATGTATGATTGTTTTTTCTTCTTTTATTAATATGTAGTGTCCTCCTTTGTCTCTTACAATACTTTTGCATTTAAAGTCTATTTTGCCCAATATTGTTATAGCTACTCCTGCCTTTTTTTGTTTATTGTTTGCATGTAAAATTGTTTTCCAACCTTTCACATGCAGCTTCCTGCATCCCAGTGTCTAAGGTAAGCTTCTTGTAGACAGAATATGTATGTGTTGTATTTCCTTATCCATTCTTCCAATCTGTCTTTTGATTGGAAAGTTTAATCTATTAACATTCAATGTTATTACTCTCAAGGCAGTTCTTACATTAAGCCATTTTTCTTTAGATTTATATATGTCATATTTTGCTTTTATTTCTCTTTTTACCTTTTAAGTTATTCTTACTAATAATCTTCATTTCTACATTCTCCTCCAACCCACTCTCTCCTGTTTTGTTTTGTTTTTTTTCCCTTTCAACCTGCAGAACTTCCTGTAGTATATCTTGAAGGCCAGGACTCTTGTTGAAAAACTCTCTTAATTTCTGTTTGTCTGTCAATATTTTGAACGCTTCTTCATTATTCAATGCCAGCTTTGCTGGATACAGAATTCTTGGATGGCAGTTTTTTTTTCTTTTTTTTTTTTTTAAACCTTAACTATGCCATACCACTGCCTTCTTGCCTCTATGGTTTCAGGTGAGAAATCAGCACTTAATCTTATCAAGCTTCTTTTATATGCAATGGATCTCTTTTCTCTTGCTGCTATCAGAATTCTCTCTGTCTTTAGCATTTCACAATTTGACAGGTATGTGTCTTAGGGTAGGCCTTTTAGGATTTATACTGTTTGGAGTGTGCTGTCCTTCTTGGACATGTACATCCATGTTCCTTAAAAGAGTTGGGCAATTTTCAGCCATTATTTCCTCCAACATTCCTTTTGCCCCTTTTCCCTTCTCTTCTATCCTGGATACCTATAATGCATATGTTTGTGCATTTTGTGTTGTCATTCAATTCCCTGAGTCCCTGCTGATTTTTTTCTATCTTTTTATCTATCGGTTCTATCATCTGTGTGATTTCAGATATTCTATCTTCGATGTCACTAATTCTTTTCTTTGCCTGTTCAAACCTTCTGTTATATGCTTCCAGCATATTTTCAATTTATTGCATTGTGCCTTTCATCACCATCAGATCTGTTATCTGTTTATGTATATTTACAATTTCTTCTGTATTTTCCCCCAGTTTCTTCTTAATATCCTCTATCTCTTCCTTTACTTCATTAAATTGATTGATATTTGTTTGGAAACCCTTGATTAGTTATTCCATGTTCTTTGTCTCCTGCTTTTTAGTTTTTTTTCATTATACTGAGCCATGTCTTCCCTTTCTTTGTATGGCTTGTAATTTTTTGCTGTTGCTAGGCATTCGTTTATCTTGATGGGCTTATTCTGTTGGTTAACTTCTCTTTCTACTCTAGGGTTTTATTTTGTTTTGTTTTGTTTTGTGTTGTGTTAAGAGTCTTATCTGACACTTGGTTCCATTTATTGTATAATCTTCTAATTGCCCATGTACCCCCCCAAAAATTATGTTTATAGAAAAGAAAAGAAAGAAGAACAGAAAAAGAATTTTTAAAAAGATGGAAAAGGAACCATGAAAGAACAGGAAAAATAAGTAACAAGAGTGAAAAATCATAAAAATAAAAAGGAATGAGGAAAAAAAGAAGTGTAATTAAAAAAAAAACAGGCAAATATAGAATAAAATAAAAGACTGGAAAGATGACAAGAAAAGACAGAAAATGAAGACCAAACAAGAGAAAGTGGAATGAGAGAAAAGCAATGGAAGAGAGAAAAATCTAAGAAATAAAAGAAAGAAAATAAGGAGAAAAAAAGAGAAAAATGAAGGATAAGAAAAAAAAGAAACAAAGGAAAAGACAAGCCTCCCACTCATGACACTAGCAATTGTCTCAGGCTGCCTGTGCTCCCCAATCAATCACCCTGTAGCCTGCCCTCCACTGGTAAGGTACCTGAGTGTAGAGAAAAAAATAAAGAATAAAGAATAAATATAAAATGGCAAATAAAATACCCCCAAAAAGTAAATTTCAGTCTAGGTTCACTGTTATGTGGCTGCTTGTCTCTCAACTCCCCTTCCCCCAGGGAGCCAGCTGGGTGCCTCACAACCTGATGGATTGCCTCTGGATCCCTTCTCTTCAGAGGAGTGGCTGGACACTTGACAGCTCCTGGACTGCATCTCCCTACCCTCTTTTCCCTCAGGTCAGTTGGGCTTCTGATGATTTGTTAGCTGCCTATCCTGGCCTCCCTCTTTCCCAGGCTGTTAGGCACCTGTCAGCCCCTCCCCTCACTGACCTAGTTCATCTCTCTCCCAGGGTGGATGGGTGTGACAGCCCCCCTCCCCTCTCCCTAGAGCCACTTCAGGACCAGCTGGCATCATTTCTTTTCTTTTTTTTTCCTAGTCTGCCCACTCTATCTCCCCTCCCCCCACCCCTCTATCCCCAAGCTGGCTGGGTGCTGGTCCCACACCTCTTTTGCCCTGCAGCTCCCTGACATCAAGAGTCTGCTGGGTACCAGAACATGTCCTTGGCCCCTGGTGGAATTTCTCCATTTTCAAAGCCAGCTGAGCACTGGATTCCAGCCAAATCACTTCCCTGGCTTCCCTATCCCTCTAAGCCACCTGTGTGCTGGATTACATTCCCTATCTCCCACAGGTTCTCTTTACCACATCCAACTGGGTCCCCCTCTTTGGCTTCCCTCTCTAATTGCCCCTGTTGTCCCATGGATTCCCTTCTGCCAGGTAACCTGTCTACTTTCCTGCAGTTTCTGGAGAAGGAGTGCAGCCTGCTGTGCCCTAATTCACCATCTTGGATCAGAATCCTCTCTATATCTCCGTCATTTGACATTCTGAATAGTAAGTGTCTCAGTGTAGGTCTATTCAGATTTATTCAGTTTGGGGTGTACTGGCTTTCTTGGATATTGATATTTATGCCTTTCAAAGAGTTGGGAAATTTTTGGTTATTATTTCCTCAAATATTTTTTCTGCCCCTTTCCCATTCTCTTCTCCTTCTGGGGTATCTATAACACATGTTTGTGTTTTTCACATAGTGATTCAATTACCTGAGACCCTGTTCCATTTTTTCCATTCTTTTCTGTTTCTATTCTCCAGTCTTTTCAAATTTAGTTGTTCTGTCCTCCACCTTACTTATTCTGTCCTCAACAAACTCAAATCTGCTATTATATGACTCCAATGTATTTTTAATCTCTTCCTTTGTGTCTTTCATTCCCATAAGATCCATTTCATTTATTTGCAAACTTTCAAATTCTTCTTAATTCTTTAATCTCTTCAGCCAACTCATTGGATTTATTAAGGAGATTTGTTTGGATATCTCTGATTATCTGTCTCATATCCTGTGTTTTGTCTGAAGGTTTAACTTTTACGTTTGGCTGGGTCATATATTCCTGTTTCTTAGTATTGCTTGTGATTTTTTACTGGTGTCTTTGCATCTGAATTTTTTATGTGTTTATTCTATGTTCAGTTTCTCTTTATCCTATGGCTTTCTTATTGGTTGGCTTTTTGCTAAAGCTTCTCCTGCTCCTCCTCCATGAATATTAGTCTGCTATTTTTTTTTTTATTTGCCTTTGTCTATTTTTAATACTTCTTTTGAATTCTATCACTTTTATTTCTGAGGGCTAATTTTGATAAAATTGCTCCCCTTGAGACAACATTCCCAGCTCTGATTTCCCAGTCAAAACAGGCTCAAGGAACCTATAAAGGACGTGTAGATTGATTCCAATGTGCTCTAGAGAAGAGACCCTAAAGGCTTCCAATCTTCTCTTTGATATCTCCTCCAATCAATGCTTTCTTAAAGTACCCAGTAGGTAGCATTATTTATCCAGTTGTTCCTGCTGTCCTAACATTATGATAAGTCTTTAATTCTCAGCTGACTTAGCTCCTGGTGGGGGCATGGTTGAGGCTGAGATTGCCAGCCTATCCAGGATGAAACTGTTGCACAGCTACTAGCCTATGAGATATGAGTTCTCTGATCAACTGCCATCCCCTGTGTTGCCCTACTCCAGATAGGCAGAGTGATTCTGCCTACACTGTCCTGAGAGACAGTGATCAGACCACTCTTGGTTAGTCTCCTTCCTCGGTCACCTTGGGAATAAGAATGCAGCAGCTGTTGACAGTGGGCAGTGTGAATCTGCCTGCAGTGCCCACAGAGAAAGTGTTCAGCAGCTCTTTTAAGGTGGATAGGTGAATCTGCTCCCACAGCCTGTAAGAGAGTGTGAGCTTCCTCTCCATCCAGGGGCATTGAGTGTGCATCAGCCCTTCAAGATAGGCTAGGTAAATATGCACTGCTCACTAGAGAGTGCATATTTCACCTTCTTTCAGGGGGCATTGGGGCCCAGTGTGAATCTTCCTGCTCTACCCTGAGAAAGTATTAAACTGTTCCCTGGTGTGAGGGCCTAAGAAGTGGCCTTTCCAAACTGGGCTCTCTGGATCTGATCCCTACCACCCTGGGTATTTTTAAATCACCCCTGCTTCCACTCCTGCTAGAGGTACAGACAGTGCAAATGCTGCTGGCTTTTGGTGGCTTGGGAAGGTTAGAACTTCAGCTGTGTTCAAGACTGGAATCCAGCTACCCCAATTTGCCAATCAACAGCTATAGTTAGTTGGTGCCAAGCCACCTTCCCTCCCATGCTTTTGGGAAAGAGAGCTACCCTGTTCTAACAAAAAGCAATAGGGAGTGATTGCCCTTATGAGAGGAAGTTTCTTTGATAGACAGGATCAGGATTTCAGATGGCAATATGAGACTTTAGATCCCAAAAGATGCAGCGTTACTCAGAGATGTGGGCACATAGGCCCGTACTGCAGCATGCCCTGTGGTTATAATCCTAAATGCTCAGATGGGAGAATGGGTAATGACACAGCACAGCTTGGAGTTCCGAGGTTTCCTGTGGGGTTAATAGTGTCTGGTGGTCACAGTTCATGGGCTGGTCTGCTCTGGCTCTAATCAGGGCGAAAAAAGCATAGTTTGAAATTGAGATTCAAAAGCTTCAACTGAATCTCCAAATATTGCCTGTACTAAATCAAGAATAAGAAATACAACTTTGCAGAAATCAATGAAAGAGGGCATATACCACTTTGAAAGAGAAGAGAAATTTCCTAAAGTTTATATAAATAAAAATCCTTATATATCAAAAAATCTTGACTCCTGCAGGAAGATGGTCAAACCCTGGAGAAAAATTCCTTCAACCAAAGGCAAATTGGTACCTATGAGTAAAAAGTTTAAGAAATTTGGTGGCATTTCTATGGATCAAATGGAATCTCAAAGATCTAAAAAGAGAAACTGGTTACCACAAGAAAAAACTGGCTGAACTAGAGTTTGAAATCCACCCTTTGCAATTGATCCCTTTTACCCACTATTCCTCATGCAGCTCAGGGCTGTGGCTGGAGTGGTCTGGACATCTCTGGATCATTCGATCAGTGATGCAGCAGCATGAGGGATGAGCTCTGATGACACAGGGATCCAAAGTCACATAAATTTGATTCAGGTTTACAAGAACCAACCCCTGAGCAGTGCCAAACATGACAGGATATCTAATGTGCTTTCTGTCTTTAAAGTACTTAAAAATAATTAAAAGATCAAAGGGATATTCTCACTGTTTGTGGTTGACATGATCCTTTACTTAGAAAATCATGAAATATCCACAACAAAGCTACTTCAACTAATAAATGAGTTCAGCAAAGTGGCAGGATACAAGATCAACACGCAAACATCAGTAATGTTTTTGTACACTAGTACTGAACAACCTGAGGAGGAAATCAGGGGGAAAAATCCATTTTCAATGGCAACAAAAGGACTCAAATACCTAGGAGTTAATTTAACCAAAGAAGTAGAGGACCTATATGCAGAAAACTACAAAACAATGCTAAAAGAAATTTTAAAAGACCTAAACAAATGGAAAGACATTATGTGTTCATGGATTGGAAGAATAAATATCATGAAGATGTCAATCTTGGCCAAACTGATTTATAGATTCAATGCAATACCAATCAAAATCCCAACAGCTTACTTTACAGAATTAGAGAAGGCAATTACCAAATTCATCTGGAAGGGTAAGTGCACCCGAATAGCCAAAAGCATTCTAAAAAAGAAGAGCAACGTAGGAGGAATTTCACTGCCTGACCTTGAAACATATTACAAAGCTACAGTGGTCAAAACAGCATGGTACTGGCATAAAGATAGACACATCGATCATTGGAATAGAATTGAGAATCCAGAAATATACCCTCACCTATATGGTCAACTAGTTTTTGACAAACCTACCAACCCCATGCTATTGGGAAAAAACAGTCCCTCCAACAAATGGTGTTGGGAGAACTGGATATCTATAACGAAAAGAATGAAAGAGGCCCCTATCTCACCCCCTAGACAAGAATCAACTCAAAATGGGTCAAAGTTCTAAATATAAAAGCCAGGACCATAAAACTACTAGAAGAAAATGTAGGGAAACATCTTCAAGACCTTGTAGTAGGTGGTGGTTTCTTAGACCTTACACCCAAAGCACATGAAACAAAAGAAAAAGTAGATAAATGGGACCTCCTCAAAATTAAACATTTTTGCACCTCACAGGACTTTGTCAGAAGGGTGAAAAGGCAGCCAACTCAGTGGGAAGAAATATTTGGAAATCACATATCTGATAAGGGTTTAATATCCAGGATATATAAAGAGATGTTACAATTCAACAATAAAAAGACAAACGATCCAATTAAAAAATGGGTGAAAGACTTAAATAGACATTTCTCCAAAGAAGAAATACAAATGGCAAAAAAACACATGAAGAAATGCTCAACATTACTCATGATTAGGGAAATGCAGATCAAAACTACAATGAGATATCATTTCACACCTATCAGAATGGCCACTATTAAAAAGACAGAGAACTACAAGGGTTGGAGAGGATGTGGAGAGATAGGAACACTTCTTCACTGTTGGTGGGAATGCAGAAATGTACAGCCACTGTGGAGGACTGTTTGGCAGTTCCTAAAGAAGTTAAATATAGACTTGCCATGTGACCCTGCCATACCACTACTGGGTATGTACCTAGAAGAAATGAGAACAGTGACACGAACAGACATCTGTACATCGATGTTCATAGCAACATTATTCACCATTGCCAAAATCTGGAAACAACCCAGGTGTCCATCAACAGACGAATGGATAAACAAACTGTGGTCTATTCACATGATGGAATATTATGCAGCTGTAAGAAGAAATGAAGTCATAAAGCATGACAACATGGATGAACCTGGAGGACATTATGTTGAGCAAAGCAAGCCAGACACAAAAGGACAAATACTGTATGAATGTGTTACTATGAACCAAATATATTGTGTAACATATTGTTTGATTTAAAAAAATTATATGTATCCATTACATTTAATTGAGAAATGTATATTTTTTTAAAAGTTCTTAGAATCCATTAAAAAAAAAAAGATCAAAGGGATAGTCACACTCCAGTATCTTGAAGAATTTTCCTCATGTTCAGTATATTTAGCCATTCAGAGAAGTCCAATATCATATTATAAAATATTCTCAATAATAGAGTGAAAGTAATTATAGAGATTTATTGCATAAGAAAAAACTTTAGATTAATTTACAGTGGAGAATTTTTTTGTTGCTTCATAGTCACAGAAATATCATATTTTCATATTTACTTAAACCCTCCTATATTTTTCTTTTCTTTATACAATTTCTATAACCTTATTATTGGGGTGAGTTTTTAAACTTGTTAATGACTATGAATATATATTATTTCAGTGAGTCTTTGTTTCTTTCACCCTTACCTTTCTTTATTAGGCTCTGAATATGACTAAGGAAAGGAATGTGGAAGGAAAAGAAACAATTTTTTCAGAATATTTCTCTATTTAATTTATAAAAGTTTAAGTCCTGGAAGTGAGAGTGAAAAAAATATCTTTGGAAGAAAGATGGCAAAGTAGGATATTCACCATCCTTTATTATCATGCATACACAAATTCACATACAATGGCCCACCAAGGCACCTCAAGAATTTGAGAAAGTATAAGAAACAGAGGGAGGAGTTAAATAGGGAGGGAGTGGCTGTGGGGTTGTTCTAGGCAGAAAGACCAAGAGCAGTCTCAGTGCTACTTTCTAGTGCCCCAAATGTGGTTGGGAATGAACAGCAAGCTGAAGACCTTAGGATCCATGATGACCAAGATAATGTCTGTTGCAAGGAGAAGCAGAAGTGCAGATCCTCACCCTGACAAAATAGATCACCATTACATTGATCCCAGCTGGCAAGTCCCCCTCAAACAAACAAGAGATGTCTTCTCTTCCAGTAATTACCCTTCCTCAAATAAACATATACACACATGCACACACAGACACGCAAACACATTACAAAACAATTTATATGTTGATGGCACATTTCCTCTTTTAATTAAATACCCACAGTCATTCTGTAGACTCATTCGAAGTTGAGCAACGGAACTACAATCCTCTCTCTGTAATTCCAAGTGACACATAAGTTGACACTTCAGGTACTGCTGCTTTACTAAACTCTGTGTGCTGCCCCAAATCTTTTTTTTTTATTTTAATCAATTTTATTGAAATTTATACATACAATCCATCTAAAGTATACAATCAACGGCTTTTGGTATAATCACAGAGTTGTGTATTCATAATCGTAATCAATATTAGAGAGCTTTCATTAATCCAAGAAGAAAAACCCTTTACCCCTTATTAGTCACCAAGTCACCTCTCAATCTCTCTATCCTCCCCTGCCATACAAAACTTCTACTCTATTTTTGTCTCTATAAATGTATTTGTATTTACATTTTATGTAATAGAAATTAAATAATAATAGTACATTTTGTCTAGTTTCTCTCACTTAACATACTTCCTTTTTTGCAATTGATGGAAGAACATTAATATAATACTCCTTTTTTACAATTGATGGAAGAATATTAATATAATACTATGCTCTTCAATCCATAGATTACTTTGGTTTATTTTTGATCAAATATTATCATCATATTATTAATATCTTGTACCATTAACATACATTGGTTCTGTTTCAGAGAAAAACATAAATGCACTATCAGCTATACTAATTTTCCACAAGAGAGTTCGCTATGCTATACAATCCCATGATTCAGTATTAGCTTTAGTTCTAGTGATATACAAGGCCTTAGACTTTCACTATGAACCCCATCATATTATATTGCACTGCTAATTACAAACGCTATAATGTACTTTCAACATTTCTATCCATTTCCAAACATTTTCAAATAATTTTTGTACCAATTCTGCACAGAATAAACCTTAGCTTTCTATTCTCTATCCTCATTCTATCTTCTGGAGACTACTAGTCTGCTAGGACACCAAGAATTTGCTAATTATATTTAGTTCATAATTGTGTAATCATGCAATATTTGTCCTTTTGTGTCTGGCTTGTTTTACTCAATAAAATTCCCTCAAAGTTGACCATGTTGTCATATGCTTCACAAATTAATTTCTTCATGCAACTAAATAATATTCCATCATCTGTATACTCCACAATTTGTTTATCCATTCAAAAGTTGATGGACATCTGAGTTGTTTCCATCTATTGGCAATTGTGAATAATGCCATTATGAACATCACTGTGCAGATGT
The DNA here is from genome assembly GCA_026826555.1 of Tolypeutes matacus. NCBI lineage: Eukaryota > Metazoa > Chordata > Mammalia > Cingulata > Chlamyphoridae > Tolypeutes > Tolypeutes matacus. The sequence continues at coordinate 56,083,151 of JAKSZT010053770.1, read as the reverse complement.
CTGCTTGTGTCCCTCCTCTCAGTTATTCTGGGTGTAAACTTAGCAGTGGTATTTCCTGATCACATGACAGATCTGTATTTAACTTCTTTAGAAACAATCGAACAGTATTCTGTTGTGGATATACCATCTACATTCCTAATAGTGAATAATTGTTCCTATTTCTCCACATCCTCTCCAACACTTGTAATTTTGTTGTTTTTTAATGTAATTTTTTATTTATTTTTATGGGAGCTTAAGATTACCTAAATGTGACATTGAAAATATTGGGGATCCCCATGTATCCCACCCACTCCCCCTCCCACAGGTTCTCCCATTAACAATATCTTTCATTAGTGTGGTATATTTGTTACAATTGATGACCACATATTTAACATAGACTAACCATGGTCTATAGTTTACATTATGGTTTACACTTTGCACTGTACTGTTATAGGTTTTGACAAAATGTATAAAGTCTGGTGTATTAGTCAGCCAAAGAGGTGCTGATGCAAAGTACCAGAAATCTGTTGGCTTTCATAAAGGGTATTTATTTCAGGTAAAAGCTTACAGCTACAAGGCCCTAAAGAATCCAACTCAAGTTTACTTTCTCACCAAAGTCTGTTGCCACGTGTTGAAGCAAGATGGCGGGCGATCTCTGCCTGGTCTCTACTTCCTTCTTCCTCTCAAGGCTCCATTCTCTTTGGCTGCAAACTATCAGAAAAATGGCTCATCTCTCTTCCTGGGGCTGCAGGATCAAAGTGCTTTCCTCTGCCGTGTCTATGGAGCTCTCTTTTTTCCTGTGCCTTCTTCTATGTGTCTTCTTGAGTTACTGTCCATTTATATAGCCCACCAAGAGGGTGGGGACTTAAACTGAGTTACACCCTACTGATGTGGTCCAATCAAAGCACTAATCTTAACATAATTTAATCAAATACATCTCAGTTGAATCTAATACAATCAAAGGGTTTCACACCAAGAGGAACAGATCAGTTTACAAACATAATCCTTCATTTTGGGATTCACTAATAATATCAAACCACTACAGCTGGTATCTATCATTGTAATATGCAGAATGATTCCAAAATCTCAAAAATGCTACATATTACACCTATTGTTCCCTCTCCCTCCCCTCAGAACCTATGGTGATATCAATATCAATATCAATAGTATAAGTTCTTCTATTACTAGAATAATAGTGTCTACTTTAGTCCATAGTTGCATTTCCCCCTAATGTTTGTTCATTCCCCTATCTTGAGGATTTGGGGTGGTGATGCCCACTCTGCTTCCAATTGAGAGTGGGAAGTTTGATGTAACTGTGTTCCTTGCAGTTAAAGATTCTCTCTGCTTCTTGGGTTGGGCATTGTCCATCATCATCCTTTTGTTAATTGTCCTGGGTAAGTCTGATGAACTGGAGAGTAGGTGTTGCTGCCACTCTGTGGGACTCAGGGTTCAACTGATATAGGAACAGCCAGAAGATTTAAGTCTCTGGGACAAATTTCCTGGGGTTGTCTGATGTAGAAGTCTCTAGAGCCCTGCAGAGCACCCCTATTTGAAGCACTGTTTACTGTGGCAGACAGTGAGATCCTCCTGGGACTTGCATAAGTGTAACCTCTGGAACATCCTCCTGACTCACTTTGAAATCTCTTAGCCATAAAAACTCATTTGAATTTAATATTTTCCCTTTTTGGTCTAGGTCTTCCTCCAAATATATCATTAGTTGGTGCTTAGTATTAATCCCTTGGTGCCAGGGAAGCTCATCCCTGGGATTCATATCCCATGTTGGGGAGAAGGCAGTAAATTTATATGATGAGTTTGGCTTAGAGAGAGGCCAACTTTGAGCAACACAGAGGCTTCCAAGAGGTAACTCTTAGGTAATATATATTACCAGGCCAGGTTTCAATGTCACAAGAACAAGGTTCATAAGTATAAGCATCAATATCAAGGGCTCCGTGCATTAGTCCACCCTCCTTTGTTAGGCACTGCCCATGAACTCCAGTTCTCACCACTCTATGAGAGAATATAGCAGGACTCAACAGGATGGGAATTCAGGGAGTGGAGTGTATGGGAATATCCTGTATTTCCCATGTGAATTTCTATAATCTAAAGATTTTTGGGAAATAAAATTTTAAAAAAAGACATTTAGGGAACTACTGAAGAAATTATCAACATACATGAAAGATAAGCAATCTTCCAGTGATGAAAGGCAAAATGCAAAAAAAAAAAAAAAAAATTTTTTTTTTATTTAGTTGTTTAATTTATTTTATTGTTGTTATTTTTGTTGGCTTTGTTTTGGGGGGGGAGGTTTTGGGTTACAGAGTGGCTGCAGCTGTGGTAGGGGAGGATTACTGGTCCAGGGTGTTGGTGAGAGGGGATGTGTGTGGGTGATACACCTGGGGCATGCCTCTATGGAGTGTGAGTGTGTTAATGTGATCATGGGGTGTTTTCTATTTTTTAATACTGGTCAGTCTAATAGATGTGAAATTATATCTCATCATTTTAATTTGCATTTCACTAACAGCTAGAGATGATGTATATCTTTTCATATGTTTTTTCACCATTTTTATTTCCTCTTTGGAAAATGTCTATTGAACTCTTTTGCCTATTTTTTAATTGAGTCATTTGTCTTTTTATTGTTAAGTTGTAGCATATCTTTATATGTCATGGATATGTAATTTCCAAATATTTTCACCCATTGAATAGCCTGCCTTTTCATCCTCTTGAGAAAGTCCTTTGACATGCAAAAGTATTTAATTTTGAGGAGGTCCCATTTATCTACTTTTTTCTTTATTTGTAATTTATCTGTGAGGTCTAAGAACCCACCTCATTCCACCAAACCTGGAAGATGCTTTCTTAAATTATGCTCTATGAATTTTATGGTCCTGGCTTTTATGTTTAGGTCTTTGATCCAATTTGAATATAGAAAGTGAAATAAGGATCCTCTTTCATTGTATTAGTTATGAATATCCAGTTGTCCCAGCACCATTTGTTGGAGACTGTCTTTCCTCAATAAACTTATATTTAGTAGACTTGTCAAAAATCAGATGTCCATAAGGGTAAGAGTCTATATCTGAACATTAAATTGATTCCATTGATCAACATGTCTATCTTTATGCCAATACCATCGTGTTTTCATCACTGTAGCTTTTTAATATGCTTTAACATCAGGATGTCTGAATCCTCCAACTTTGCTATTCTTTTTTAGAATGTTTTAGCTAGGGCTCCTTTCCCTTCCAAATAAATTTGATAATTGAGTTTTCTATTTCTGTAAAGTAGGCTATTGGAATTTTGATTGGGATTGTGTTGAATCTGTAAGTCAATTTGGGTAGAATTAACATCTTTATGGTGTTTAAGTCTTCCAATCCATGAACACAGAATGCTCTTCCATTCGTTTAGGTCTTCTTTGATTTATTTTAGCACTGTTTTGTATCTTTCTGAGTACAGGTCTTTTACATCCCAGGTTAAATTAATTCCTAGCTATTTGATTATTTTAGTTACTATTGTAAATGTATTTTTTTGCTTGAGTTCCTTAAAAGATTGTTTATTCTTAGTGTCTAAAAACATTACTGATTTTTACATTCAATCTTGTATCCTGCTACTTTGATGAAATCATTTATTAGCTCTAGTAGCTCTGTTGTAAATTATTTGGAGTTTTCTAAATATAGAATCATGTCATCTGTGAATAGTGAAAGTTTTACTTCTTCTCCAATTTGTATGGCTTTTATCTTTTGCATGCCTAATTGCTCTAGCTTAGAACTTCTAGTTTAATATTGAATAACAGTGGTGACAGTGGGCATCCTTGTTTTGTTCCCAATCTTAGAGAGAAAACTATCAACCCTTCCACATTGAATACGATGTTGCCTGTGGGTTTTTCATATTTGCACTTAATTGTGTTGAGGACATTTCCTTCTATTCCTATCTTTCAAAGTGCTTTTTATCAAGAAAGGATGCTGGATTTTTGCCAAATGACTTGCATGCATCAATCAAGATGATCATGCAGTTTTTCCCCTTTGATTTGTTAATGTGGTGTATTGCCTTAACTGATTTCTTGTGTTAAAACACTTTTTATACCAGGAATAAAACCCACTTGATTGTGGTCTACATTTCTTTTAATACACTTTTGGATTCGATTTGATAGTCTTTTGTTGAGAATTTTGCATGTATATTAATTAAAGAGATTGGTCTGTAATTTTCTATTCTTGTAATAGAAAATCTTGCTTTGGCATTAGGGTGATATTGACTTCATAGAAAGAGTAAAGGCTAGGGGACGACCCTGAACTGGAATGGGCCGCCACTCACCAGGCTCTTCGGTGCAGAGGGCACTGTTGGTGGTCCCTAGAGTGGCTTTGCCTCCTCATGCTCCAACTTTAAGATTAGTGCCCAGCTAAGCACCCCCTCCAAGTGCCTCCCACTTCCCCTGTACAGAGCAGAGTGAAGACAACTAGGTAGCCATAGGAAGAGGCTGGGAGCTAACCAGGTAGTGGTGCTCAACATATATGACATGTACTGGATGAACAAATACACCTTATCCATTGGAACTGGAGTTTTTCAGTCAGAAATCGAAGTATATGGCAGAGAATTTGCTTATGGTGGCCATCATTACCTCTTTTTTTGAAATTTGAAATTTCTGCAGGAAATGCTTCTGAACTAGGGGAAACATTTAAATTTAAAGAAGCTGTTATTTTAAGGAGCACTGACTTCCTAAAAGATGATATAGGAAAAAATTCTAGAAGAACTGGGAAAAGAACACAAAGGCAAGCATATCATTTGATGCATAAAAACTGCAATCACTTTTCTTCAGCTTTATCAGAGATTTTTTTGTGGGAAAGTGATTCCTTGCTGGATTAATCAACTTGCCTTCTTCAACTCCTGTATGCCCTTTATACAGGTTGCCTCCTGAAGGAGTAACTCATTCTTGCAGCCCTCCAATCTAGTGTCAGCCAAGAGCTCCAAGACTAACTGGAGGAAATAAGAGGATGCTGACACATCAGCTTCCTTGGCAAGCACTGCAATGCGCTCCAGACTCGGGATTGACACCAAACTATAAATGTCTCCAAAGTCATTCATTCAGAACTGTCTCTGGCAGTTGAATGTCACTAGAGAAAAGCAAAGAGTAGCATCTTTTGGATATTTCATATGCAAAGTTGACTCTTCCCCAAATCCTAGATTTTCAGCTCAGGATTATATGTGTAATTGAAAAAAATCACTTGGCACAGGAGGGAGAACTTCATATGAAGCCACCCTCTTTTTCTCTCTCTTTTTTCTACCCACTTGTAAATATATATTTATTTTGTACTATTAAAAACTCTGTTATGTTTACAGTAGTTTGTATTGCTGTTTACAAACCTTGCATGGACTCCTGCCATGGTGAAAGCAGAAAATATTCAAGTATTTAAAAATTAGGCAGGAAATCTTTGTACACTTCTGACAACTGCCTGAGCTACAGCATAAATAACAGGCACACAAAAAGATACTTATGCAATTATACTCACAGTCACCTGCTTCAGGATTGCCTTTTGGATTTTTGTTTGTTTTATTCTTAAAGGTATTAGCACCAGGATGCAGGGAGCCAAAATGAAGGAGCACACACACAGCCCTGAGGGTTTGGGGGGGCCTTGGTATGAGTGAGAGGTGGCCATCCCAGGCCCACTTCTTCCTAGTCCTCCTAGTCCTATCTCCCACTTTGAATACCACCTCCACTGAGGTTCCCATTGAACAGTTGGTTTCATTAAAGATATCCGTCCACCTAGGCAGGGTGGCACATTCTTGTGGGTATCTGACATTGATGCCTTTGATTCTGAAATTAAGGTGTTTTTCTTTAAGGATATTCTTGCTAGTGAATATTTTTTGTTTTCTCAAATGTATGTCTCTTACATAACATACACTATGAATGAAACTGTCACCCCAGATAAATCCTCCTTTACAAGCAATCTGTCTGCTCAAGTCTACTCCTAATTTGATACTTGGATATAAGAACCACACCATCACATGTAAAATTAGATTTTTCTGGCTTAAGAATGAATGCCCTACATAAACTACTGGATGTAGTGTATAAGTTATCCAAGGCAGTCACATCAGCTTTATATATATTGTTAGTTTTAAATTTACATTCATTTAAATTTCTAGATTGGACTGTTTTCTATTGTTCTATGTGAAAATACATATCCTAAAATAAACTACATTTTTAACTTTTCCATAAGCTGATTTTGAATCATTTTATCAACTAAAGCACACTCTTTCATGGGGAAAATAAATCTTGGTTTACAAGCATTGACCTGAAGAAAATGAAGCCACTTACCTAATTTATGCTCTTCAGTGTTCTGTTTCTAGAGAGGAAAGCCTTTCCAAATTACTCTTAGTTCTTTAGGGAGCAGAGCACTTGTTTTAAGATATGTTACAAAAAGAAGAAAAGAATATATATAGTTCAGGTCTAAAAATGCAATGTAGGATAAAATACTAAGGCTACAGCAGTGAATTGGGTCATTAAAAAAGGTGTCCCGATGTTATTGATGTAGTTTATTTGACATTTTACTTCTTATAATGTCGTGGATTACAGTTTCTTCTAGTCAATTCAAATTATACATGGTTTAAATCTCGGCTCCCAACAAATATAAAGGTGTCACCATTAGTTAGACACTTCTTGGTGATAGCCAAGAGCATCCCTTCTGTGTGCATCCACAATCCAGCAACTCAGCACACAAACGATTTTGTTGTTACTTTGTTATATTTACTTTCATCTGCAGCAATTTGGAGTATAATTAAAATAGTGTAAAAGGTCCTGGTTGAACTAAATAGAGGGCTAAGCCCAATTATAGTAACAATCAGCAGATAAAAATTCTGTACATTAGATTTCTTGTAATCTATTTTTTTTTTAATTTAGCAAATCTCATTCAGGTCAGGTCCTTCTCTACAGTTCAAAATTAAGAATAGATTCTGTTAACCAACATTTAAACAGCTTTTCCTTGCCTTTGGAGGAAAAGATTCTTGTTCTCAATCTAATCTCTGGTAAGAACAACACTAAATAAAAAAATCAGTTCATTAAGATATGTATAATATAATGGAATCAGATATTCTCTTTTAGTTATAACAAGTGAAACTTCTTTCTCATGGTGCATTGGACAGTATAGAATGTTCAAGAATCAGAAGCTGCTGGTTTGTACTGTTTGGGTTTTTGGTTTTGTTTTTTAATTTATTGAAGTATATCACTCATACATAAACATACATAAACAATAAGTGTATAGTAATAGTTGTGAACTTATAAAACAAACATATGTGACAACATACAGGGCTCTCATACCTCACCCTACCACCAATACCTTGCATTGTTGTGAAACATTTTTAACTAATGATTAGAGAGCATCCTCAAAATATTACTACTAACCAAAGTATTTTCCCCCAACCCCTCTTATTATAATTATTGTTATTATTTTTAATATCATTTATACATGAACATACATAAACAATAAGTTTATAGTAAAAGTTTGAACTTACAAAGCAAACACACATAACATGGAGAAGTCCCATATATCAACCCACCACCAACACCTTGCATTACTGTGAGACATTTGTTACAAATTATGAAAGAACATTGTCAAAATCTTACTAACTATAGTCCTTATCTTACATTTGGTGTAATTTTTCCCCCAACACATGCTATTATTATTTTTAAAATATATTTTTATGACAGAAATTGTAAACTTACAAAACAATCATGCACATGTGCAGAATTCCCAAACAACACTCCTCTATCAACACACCACACCGTGGTGGAACATTTGTTACAGATTATGAGATAATATTGTCAGATTATTACCAGGTCTGTAGCATACATTTGGCACACATTTTCCATACTCCCCCATTATCAACACTGTACATCTTTGGCAGAGATGCATGAATATTACATTATTACTGTTAACCACAGTCCATAGGTCACTCCAGTTGTATTTTTCCCATGCTTCTCACATTCCCACCACCCTACAATAGTGATGTTTATCTATTCTAGCTTACCAAGGACACTCTGGCGTCTGTACCATCAACCACAATTCTCATCCACCTCTGGGTTTATTGTGCTATTCAATCCCTAAATTATTCTCTAGCTTTCTGTCGATTGGCATTTACATCCCTAGACTACCATTTTCAGCCACATTCCCATTTATAAACCAGCTTTTACTCACTCTAATGTGTTACCATCAACTCTGTACAATTCCACACTTTTACAATAAAGCTAATTAAAACTTCTACATACATTAAGCATCAGTAGTCCATCTCAATCCTCCTCTTATCTCCATTAAGAATCCACAAATTACAACCGGGTCTTGAAGATATTTTCCTATATTTTCTTCTAGAAGCTTTTTGGTTCTTGCTTTTATATTTAGGTTTTTGATCCATTTTGAGTTATTTTTTGTATAAGATATGAAATAGGGGTCCTCTTTCCTTCTTTTGGCTATGGATATCCTGTTCTCTCAGCATCATTTATTGAATGGACTGTTCTGTCCAAGCTGGGTAGGTTGGACAGGCTAGTCAAAAATCACTTGACCATATATATGAGGGTCTGTTTCTGAACCATCAATTCAGTTCCATTGGACTATGTGTCTGTCTTTATGCCAGTATCATGCTATTTTTACCACTGTAGTTAGGTAATATGATTTAAAGTCCAGAAATGAGAGTCTTCCTTCTTTGCTTTTCCTTTTTAAGATGTTTTTCACTATTCAAGACCCCTTACCCTTCCAAATAAGTTTGATAATCATGTTTTCCTTTATTTAATAAATGTTGGTGGAATTTTTATCGGGATTGCATTGAATCTGAATATCAATTTGAGTAGAATTGACATCTTAATGATACTTCATCTTCCAATCCATGAGCATGGAATGTTATTCCAATATTTAGGTCTTTTTAAAATTTCTCTTAACAATGAATTGTAGTTTTCTGAATACAAGTGCTTTACATCATTGGTTAAGTTTATTCCTGAATTTTTGGGTTTTATGTGTCATATTTTATTTTCACCACACTTTTGACATTTTACTTTTATTGGTATAATCTTCTTTCTAGACTCTCTTCCAGGCCTCTCTCTCCTGTCTTTTTTTTTTTTTTTTTTTTCAGGCTGTAGCATGCCTTGTAGTATTTCCTGCAAAGTCAGTCTCTTGGCAACAAACTTTCTAAGTTTCTGTTTATCTGTGACTATTCTAAACGCACCCTTATTTTTGAAAGACAGTCTTGCTGGATATAAGATTCTAGGCTGGAAGTTTTTCTCTTGCAGTATCTTTTTTTTTTTTTTTTAAGATTTATTTATTTGTTTATTTACCCCCCCACACACATTTTTGCTGTTTTTGTTGTTTTTGTGCCCATTTGCCAAGCAACTCTCTGTGTCTGTTTCCTGCCCTCTCTTCTCATCCTTCTCCTGTCTTCACTGGGATTTGATGCTCGGAAACTTCAATGTGGGAGAGAGGCGTCCTACCGCCTGTGCCACCTTAGTTCCTGGTTTTTTGGCGCATCTCGTCTTGGCTCTCCCTTCTGTCACTCTCCTGTTACATTATCATCTTGCTGCATACCCGCATGGGGCCTGGGGGACTCACCCGCTTGTGGGGCCTGATGGTGCACCTGCACACGGGGCCTGGCAGCCTGCGTGCCTTCTATATTTTTCTTTTTTAATTTTTACTGGGAGGTCCCAGAGATCGAACCCAGGTCCCTCTATATGGGATTTGGATGTCCAACCATTTGAGCCACATCCATCCCCCTCTTGCAGTATCTTAAATACATCATAACACTGTTTTCTTGCCTCCATGGTTTCTGATCAGAAAATGGCACTTGATCTTACTGGGTATCTCTTATGTGTTATGCATTGTTTTTCTCTTGCTGCTCTCAGAATTCTCTCTTGTCTTTGGAATATAACATTCTGATTAGTATGTGTTCGGCACTGGTCTACTCTGATTTACTCGGACGGGAGTATGTTGTGCTTCTTGGACATGGATATCTATGTTTTTCAATAGAGTTGGGAAATTTTCTACCATTATTTCTTCAAATATTCCTTCTGCCCCCTTTCCCTTCTCTTCTCCTTCTGGGACACCCATGACATAGATGTTTGCATGGCTCTTGCTGTTGTTTAGTTCCCTGAGACCTTGTTCAATTTTTTCCATTCTTTTCTTCATCTGTTCTTTTGTATGTTCACTTTCAGAGGCCATTTCTTCAAGTTCACCAATCCTTTCTTCTGCCTCCTCAAATCTGCTATTATATGACTCCAGTGTATTTTTTATTTCATTTATTGCAACTTTCATTCCCATAAGATCTTCTATTTTTCTATGTATGCCTTCAAATTCTTCTTTGTGCTTATCCAATGTCTTCTTAATATCCTTAATCTCTTTAGCCATCTCATTTAATTTATTAAGGAGATTTGTTTGGACATCTATGTTTACTTGTCTCAACTCCTTTATGTCACCTGGAGGCATTTCTTGTTCCTTTAACTAGGCCATATCTTCCTGTTCCTTGGTGTGGATTTTAATTTTTTGTTGGTGTCTTGGCATCTGACTTACTAGAGTATTTATTCTGGGTGCAGTTTCTCTGTTCAGGGCGTTCTTACCCTTTTTCCCTTATGGTTGTGTAGTACGATCCAAGGGTGCTGTAAACTGTGGCAGCTCAAGCTGCCCTCATTGCCCCAGGGACTGAAGAAGCTTCTCTCAACTTTCTCCTTTGCTAGGAGTAGGGACAAAGCCACAGCCGTGTGTTATAATCCAAGTCATGCAGGCCTAGACTGTAGTTGCCCAGAGAGACTGATGAAGCTTCATGCCCCTTTCTCGCCTGCCTGGGGCAAGGATGGAGCTGCAGGTGTGGGCAGCAATCTATGCCCTGCAGGTCCAAAATGACTGCAGTTGCTGTGGTAGACTTCTGACTATTCAGTTTGTGCCAGCTGAATGTACCTGCAATTACCCGGAAAGGCTGGTGCAGGGCCCACTATCTTCCTCCCTGCTAGAGGTGGGGCTGAAGACAAGATAGGACTGCAGGCCGATCTGGGTGAAAGAAGCCAGTTTCTACCAACACTGTGATTTTCAGTCAGCCAGGCTTCCCCTTATGCTGGGGGTGGAGTCAAAATGGCGACTACTGGCCTCTTTCCTAATTGGAAACTTCAGTTCAGGTTCAAACTTCAGATGTTCTTAGGGTTATACTTTAGCCAGCCAATTTACTAATCAGTAGCTGAAATCGTTGGCCAATCATCTCTTCCTGCCCTGTTTTGGGGACATGGAGCTTCCACTTCCAGCCACAGAATAGCTCCTGAGGCAGCTTGTGTAGCCAAAGTAGGATGATCACCAGCATCCCTGGCATGGCCTGTATTTTCCTGGAGAGGCTGGTGCAGGTCCCCCAAGCTTCCTCCCTGAGGTAGATAGGGCTGGGGCTTATGCTAGAGCTGCAATCTGATCTGGATGGAAAGAAGTCAGTCCCTACCAGCACTGTGATTTTCAGTCCACCCTGTTTCCCCTTGTGCCAGGGTGGAGTTAAAATGGTGGCTACCAGCCTCTTTCTGACTTGGACAGTTTCAAACTTCACCTCTTCTTAGGATTATACTTTAGCCCACTGAATTTACTAATCAGTAGCTGAAGTTGGTGCCCAACCATCTCTTCCACCCGTGTTTTTAGGAAGTGGAGCTTCCAATTCCAGCTACAGAATAGCTCCCAAGGCAGCTTGTGCTGCCAGTGGAGGATGGGCACCGGCCTCTGGGGCGTGGTGTGCTCTGCTTATGAATCTTCTCTGCATATGGACAGTTTCCTCCTTCCATTCTTTCAAGGATGTTGCATGATGCTCTTCTGGTCTCCTGGAGCCCCCAAAGAGGAACGTTAGAGAGCTCTGGGTGATTGCTAACTGCTCTGTAGCATGAACTGACTCTAGGAGCACCTTACTCTGCTGCCATCTTGCTGGTTGTCTTCTGCACTGTTTGTTTTAAATGTTTTTTTTTTTTTTTTTTTGAAACACAACAAGGTTGCATCAGTTTTGGAAAGTGTGTGGCTTGTAGGACTGTAGAAGGTGGTGTTACTATAATAAACATAGCCTTCACTTGATGCCTGAAATCCAGACAGATATTGTACTGACCCATAGCAATAGTGCAATTTACCCTTCACAGAATTTGAACAGAGCAAGGAATTCTGGTTTTAGTTCATTAACAGCAATGTCTGTATGAGGAAATTCAGCACTACAGACAGTTGCAGGACTCTATATCTGTGGCTTCTTTCCATCAAAAAATGGGTAGAAACACATTCCCTGCTTCAGGGTTCTCATCTGTGTATCTTCTTGTGGTTCCATTTCTGTAAGATACTCTGTAATTTTGATATACGCTGTTTGATACATGCTATTATTTTCTTTAAATGACTGAATTTAAAAGACTTGTGCTTTGTTCAGCAAGCTGACCATACTGCCATTGTGTCCCTTTCAATGTGGTTTTAGAGTCCAACTGACTTATTAGACTTTCATGGTCTTCTCAGTAAATGCACATACATCTCTGTTTGAAAGGTGTTACAGCTGTTAAAGAATCTTTGAGAACCTGAAGATAATTTCTTGTGAAGGTGAATGCAGGTATACTGTTATTCATATTATATTAAAAAATAGTACCAGGAATCTTCACTTTTGCTACCTTGGTATAGCACTGGGCTACCATGTTATTGCATTGAGATACATCAATTCTTTTAAAAATATACTTTTATGAAAAAAAAAGAACAGGCAATTTTCCTTCCTCTTAAAATTTTTGGAAGAGTTTGAGCAGGATTGGTATTAATTCTTTTCAAAATGTTTGGTAGAATTCACCTGTGAATCCATTTAGTCCTGGAATTTTCTTTGTTGGGAAATTTTTGATGACTGATTCAATCTCCTTACCTGTGATTGGTAAATTGAGTCTTGTATTTCTTCTACAGAAAATGCAGGTTGTCTAGGAATTTGTCCAATTCATTTAGTTTGTCTAATTATATGACCTACAGTTTTTTGTAATATCCTCTTATGATCCTATTTATTTCTGTGGGGTAGTACTTATGTCCCCCATTTAATTCCTCATTTTATTTATTTACATCTTCTCTTCTGTTTTTCTTTGTTAGCCTAGCTAAGGGTTTGTTAATTTTATTGATCTTCTCAAAGAACCAGTTATAGGCTTTGTTGATTCTATTATTTTTTTGTTCTCCATCTCATTTATTTCAATTCTAATCTGTTATTTCTTTACTTCCGTTTGCTTTGATTAGTTTTCTATTCTTTTTTTCAGTTCCTACAAATGTTCAGTTAAGTCTTTGATTTTTGCTCTTTCTTCTTTTTTAATATAGGTGTTTAGGGCTATAAATTTCCCTCTCCTCACTGCCTTCACTGCATTCCATATGTTTTGTTAAATTGTATTTTCATTTCATTCATCTTGAGATATTTATTAATTACTTGTGCAATTTCTTATTTGAATCACTGATTGTTTAAGAGCATGTTGTTTAGCCTCCATATATTGTGAATTTTTCCATTTCCTGCCTACTATTGATTTCCAGTTTCATTCCATTATGCTCAGCGAAGGTGCTTTGTATGATTTCAGTTTTTTTTTTTTTTAATTACTGAGACCTGTTTTGTGACAGAACATGTCTCTCCTGGAGAAAGATTCATGAGCACTTGAGAAGAATATATATCCTGCTGATTTGAAGTGCAATGTTATATATATGTCTGCTATGTCTAGCTCAGTTATCACGTTGTTCAAGTTCTCTGTTTCCTTTTGACCCCCTGTCTAGTTGTTCTGTCTATTGAAGTGAGTGGCATACAGAAGTCTCCAAATATTATTGTAGAGGTGTTTTTTTCTCCCTTCAGTTTTGTCGGAGTTTGCCTCATGTATTTTTGGGGCACCCTGGTTAGGTGCATAAATATTTATTATTGCTATTTCTTTCTGGTGGATTGTCCCTTTTAATAATATATAATGGCCTTCCACATCTCATAACATTTTTGGATTTAAAGTCTGTTTTGTCTGATATTAGTACAACCACCCCTGCTCTTTTTTGGTTACTTTTTGCATGGAATATCTTTTTCCAACCTTTCACTTTAAGACTATATCCACAGGTTTAAAGTTAGTCTCTTGTAGACAGCATATGGATGGCTCATATTTTTTTATCCAGTCTGTCAGCCTGTGTCTTTTGATTACAGAGTTTAATCCATTAACATTCAATGTTATTACTGTATAGGCATTACTTAGTTCGACCATTTTATCCTTTGGCTTTTATATCTTAGTTTTGCCTGTCTTTTTAACAGTTGGTTACCCTTTCTGATGTTCTTCTATTCTAGACTCTCCTCCAAGGTTTTCTCTCCTGTCTTTTCCTTTCAGGTTACATGACTCACTTTAGTATTCTTTAAAGCTGGCCTCTTGTTTACTAACTCACTTAGTTTCTGTGAGGGAATTTTGAAACAGGTACTGTGAATACGTTGCCACAGATTAAATGAAATGAGGTTTATATCAAAGAAAGATGGGGTCAGGGGACCCTCCACCATAAAAGAGAAGAGCCCTGGCTTGCTTCCCATCCTGGCTTTTATTGCAAGAAGTTAAACAAAGGATTCATTACTGTGCATGCGTTTGTTTAATACATGATTATATTTTGAGCATAACTATTTATCTTTACTTAGTAACTATTGAGAACCTGCCATGGGAACTGATGTGTCTCGTCTGGGTCATCTCCACTGCTTGCATGTACTGTCCTTGGTGGTTTTCTGTTTGGACGTGGATCATGCATTCTTTTCCTATCATAACTCACTGCTATAGAAACTTCTTTAAGGCATACTGTTTCTTTCTGTTCTCCATCATTTCTGTTTATCTGTGAATATTTTAAACTCACCCTCATTACTGTAGGAAAGTTTGTCATATCAAGAATTCTTGGCATGCAGTTTTTATTTTTCAGTATCTTAAATACATAATACCACAGTCTTCCCTACTCCATGGTTTCTGATGAGAAATCACACTAATTCTTATTGGTCATCCTTTGTATGTGATGGATCGCTTTTCATTGCTGCTTTCAGAATTCACTTTTTATCTTTGGCATTTGACATTCTGAATGATATGGGTCTTGGAAGACATTTATTTGAATTTATTCTGTTTGGAGTACTTTGTACTTTCTGGATATGCATATTAAGGTCTACCATAAGAGTTTGGAAATTTTCATCCATTATTGCCCCAAATTTTCTTTCTTCCCCTTTCCCCTTTCTTTTCCTTCTGGAACTCCCATGACATGTATGTTGGTGCACTCCATGATATCATTTAATATCCTGAGCCTCTGTTCAGTATTTTCCATTCTTTTCTTTATCTGGTCTTCTGTCTTTTCAATTTCAGCTGCTCTGTTCTAATTCATTGACTCTTTCCCCTGCCATTTCAAATATTGTTGTATGCCTCTATGTATTTTAATCCCATCCATTGTGTCCTTCATAACCATAAGCTCTCTTATTTTTCTATTCAAACTCCAAATTCTTCTTTGTGCTCATCCAGCATTTTCTTAAAATCATTTATCTCTTTAGTCATATTTTCCTTAAACTCTTTGAAATGATTTAAGAGATTTGTTTGAACATCATTGATTAGTTGTCTCAAACCCTGTGTCTCATCTGGTATGGTGTTCAGCTTTTTTCCTGTGACTGGGTCATATCTTCCTGTTTTTTAATATGGCTTATAATTTTTGCTGATGTCTAGGCATCTTATTACAGTGAGTTTACTCTGAGTATCAGTTTCTCTCTCTTGCCTAAAACTTTATCTTTGTGTGGCTTTGGGTTATGACTCTTTTTTGATTCTTGGTTCAACTTATTCTAGGACTTTAAAATTGCCCTTGTTAAACTGATCACAATTTGGGCCAGTGACCCACTAATAGTGTCTTGGGGAACAATGAAGGCACCAAAAAGCCTCTTTTTTTCAATGTTCTGAGGTGAACTTTTCTGACCTTCAAACAGAAGGCACTCTTCAACAAACCTCTCCACTCAATCCCTAGGGTAGATTGTGTTCCTCGGAACCATGACCAGGTAGGCAGTACTGAAGCAATAACCCCTTCCAGGAAGGCTATTTGGAGACAAGCCTTGCATTTCACTCTTGCTGATTTGAAGCCACTCTCCTCCCTCTGCACATCCTTCCAAGGAAGAAATAGATTTCACTCCCCTACATGACAGGTCGGCAGCCAGTCCCAGTCAGTAGGGAAGGTGTTTATGAAGGTCACTTATCCTTTGCTCTCTGTCATTGCCCAAGTGAAGACAATGGAATGGATGCACCTGGCCAGGAAGGGTGGGTATCGTGGGATCAATCAGACCAAATTCACCTGCAATTAGCTGGATCAGCAGTGAGCTGTGTCCTTCCCTCTACCTTTTCCTGGGGAAGTGGATCACTGTGGCCCTCTCAGTCCACACTCACCTGCTGAGAATCAGAGGCACAAAAGTTTTTGGCTCTGAGAGTGAGGGTTGGGCACCAGCAGCTGCAGCAATCTGGGAGTCCCACAGATCCTGACCACAGGGTCTCCTTCTCTTTTACCATCTCTCTTCTGGGTGCTTCTCAGTCCTCCCCTGGTCTCCTGAGCACTAGAATAGTTGTTCCAGAAAGTTTCTGCCTAACTTCTAGCTATTTTTATGGAAAAGAAGAGACTGCTGTAATTCTCTATTCCTCCATATTCCTGGAAGTCCTTGCCCCCAATTTTTTGATGCATCTTTCTAAGAAATTGTTACTTTAGTTGGTCAACCTCTTATTTTATTAAATTATGGATGTGTTATTCTAGGCTTAAGAATGAAGAATGTCATTTTCTGGTTTGATTTTCTTCTTTTGATTTTATGAATTTTAAAACATTACATATAACACCACACATTTAAGTAAATACAAATGAATTTAAAAATGACTACATAGACCAAAATTATCTCTCCTGTTAAATACTATGGTCAAGAGAAAGAATATTAGCAGCATTCCCAATCCCCACTACTCAAGCTTTTCAGGGCATGCTTTAAAAATAAAAAATTCTTTTCTCATGTACATGAATCATCAACATTACTATTGTCATATCATTATAGTATTGTACCTTTAAAGATAACAATAAACATAAAATAACACATTTTTAGAGTACATTTCCTAGATTTTGACAAAATATAGATCATGTGTACCAATTTCTATGAGCATGATAAGGAAATATTTCTCCAAAAAGTACCCCTGCAATACTATGAATTCAAACCTTCAGCCATCCTCAGCCACTGAGAACCACTCATCTGTTTTTGACCTGATAGCATTGCCAAGACAGGAATATCATATATATATAGAATCACTAGAAAGTAGCATTTGGAACCTGTCTCTTTTCCTAACATAAGAAAATTGAGATCCATATGAAAATAACACAATTTGTTTTAGAGCTATAGAGAGGCTTCTTCAGCAATGTCTTTTCTTTTTTTTTTTTTTTTTTTTTTTTTTTTTTTTTTTTTTTTTTTTTTTTATTATGGGTAAAAATCAAAATTCTCACAATACATACAAACATTTGTAAAATGATATATAAATATATATGTATATATGTGTATTTGCTTACAAAAATGTTATTTTTTTATATATATATATACATATATTTTAAGAGGTGCTTAGATTACCTAAAATATTATACGGAACCCACTCGGCTTCCCATGTTGCCCACCTCCCACACCTCCCACCACATCCAACACAAACATCTCCCATAGTGTGGCCCACCAACCTCAATGAACCTACACCTCCTGGAGCCTTGCCACCAACCATAGACCACAGTTCACACTGTAGACCACACTCTCTCCCACTCAGTTCTGAGTGGTGTGTGCTGATTTAAAATGGCCTACATCCATTGCCACAACAGTACTCAGGACAACCTCCAACTCCCAAAGAAGCCCCTGTATTTCAACTGCTCATCCCCTCCCTACCCAAAAAACTGTCAAGTGGCCACTGGCTCCACCTCATTGTTATAATTTCTTGCATTGCAAGAATCACCATATGTGAGCAAGAGAATACCATCAAGTCCACTCTAGTCCATAGTTCTTCCCCCAATCCAGAGGCGACTGGGATGGTGATGTCCACTCCAACTCCAAGTGAGAGAGGGCTTATATCCCATGGATATGGTGGGTGGGATGATCCTGCCTGCAGATGCAGGCCCTCTCCATTCCCTGGGATGGCCATTTCCCATCGTTGTCTCCTCACCAGGTGACTTGGATGAGTCCATTGAGCTGTAGGGTAGGAGTTGCAGCTCCACTTAGATTTCATGTACACCTGGCACATAGGTAGGTGGGAGGCTCCAGTCGCTGGAAGTATACCTAAGAAACTCCAGCATCACATGTAGGTTTCAATAGAAGGGACTGGTGAACCATGTGCAGGGAGGACTTATTTGAGTCTAATTCTGTCACTCTCAGGAGCACAGATTCCAAAATAGAACCCACTGATAAGGCATCAGTCTCTGGGGCTATCCCCCCTTATATAGGACCAGGGTGTCTCCGGAGCTCTCAGGAACCCCACTGAGTGGGGTGATAGGCACTTAGATGTTCTATGAGCTCCTACTGAGGTGTGCGTAAGAGTTACCTCTGGGATGACCTCCCGACTCTCTTTGAAGTCTCTTAGCCACTTGAACTCATTTGTCTTTACCGTTTCCCCCTTTTATTCAAGGTCTTTTTCCAGTTGTGTTGCCGGTTGGCACTTGGGAAAAGTTTTCAATTAGCAATAATCGTGCCTCGGATAAACCTCATTGGCTACGATACCAGCAATGTCTTTTCAAACAAGGTATTGTTGTTACTTCATTCCAAGAAATTTATCTTTTTCTCTTCATTTGGGGGAGGGAGTTTATGGAGCTAAGTAAAATATAATTTGTCAATTACAATGCAAATAGTATGAAACAAGATGGACACAAATGAGAGGATAGAGAGCAATGAATGTGGAGATTCAGTCATCATTTTGGAGATGACATGCTTCTGTCAGTATTGAATCAAAAACCTTTTCACCAGTAGATTTATTTCACTTGAATGATGAAGAGAATCTCATCAGTCAGAAATGATCAGGAAGGGCAGCCTTGGCAGACAAATACCAACGGCAAGAGAATGGCTAAATGACTGCAGGTGATATTTTGAAATCATACAGAAAAAGGGTAGGGTGAACAATACAGTGTAGGGTGTAGGGTATATGAGCCTCAACTTCCTAATATTTTAAATGAAAGTAATAGGATGGGTAGTTTACAAGACCCCTTTTTTGTTCTGGTAGTTTGTACTCAAAATCCAATACACTAAATGTGTGCAGGGTTTACAAAGTCTCTGGATGGACTTCTCCATGATGTGAAACTAATAGTTAATAGATTCTCTTAAATATGTGTAATAAAAGTTTTCTTGAGGTGTTAAGCAATTAAAGCAATTAGCAAAGCATGTATATATAAAGTTCAAGTTTCTTTTTGTTTTTTTATATATTTCAAACTGAGAGGATAAAGCAATTAATATTTTTAGCAGGCACTTTGGCAACCTTGAGCATCAGAAACCATGTGTCTCACTAGGGTCAAGGAACCAGTTGACATCTAGAGACCTTTTTCTGGCTTTTTTTCCTAATTCCCTTATGAACCTGCTGAATAACTTTGACCACTCACAACTTTGACTTATTTTCAACATCAGTAAAATTCAAGGTTTTGCTAAGGTCAATTTAATTAGTCCAGTGATTTTTGACAGGCAAGGATGTCTAGGACACTGAGCTGCCCTGGGAATAACATATTAACTTAGACCCAGGCTTTTACTTTAAAGTCTTCCTACTTTGGTGGGTTAGAAAGTAAGAGAAATGGGGACTTCTAATACAGTGTTTGGAGATAAGAGTAGGAATAATGTCATGGACTGAGTGCGATGGTAGCCCTTCTTGGTGCTTCAAGGAAACCCCAGGAGAAAGTGATATTTGGATGGGACTTAAACTTCAGTAGGAGATAGAAAATAAAGGCAAGGAGCAGAAAGCCTTCAGGCCTGGGTCTAATGTATACAAAGAAAGGAGGGAGAGTTTGGTCAGCCCAGGAAATTGTTAGCTGTTTAATATGACTGGAGAGCAGTAGTCTGGTAGGACGATAAGCAGTTTGAGAATGGAGTTCAGGCAACTATAAAGATTTCTGTAGCTGTCTACAAGAGACTCACCTCAAACATAAGGACACAATCAGGTTAAAAGTGAAAGGCTGGGAAAAGATATCCCATGCAAATAGTAACCAAAAACAGCTGGAATAGTGATACTAATATAAGACAAAATAGATTTTAAATGCAAAACTGTTATAAGGAATGAAGAAATGCATTATATATTATTATAATTATATATTATATATTAATAAAAGGGAGAATTCACCAAGAAGAAATAACTGTACTAAATATTTATGCACCTAACCTCAGTGGCCCAAGATACATGAGGCACACACTGGCAAAACTGAAGGGAAAAATAGATATCTCTACAGTGTAGCTGGAGACTTCAATATCCTACCCTCAGTGTTGGAAAGAACATCTGGACAGAGGATAAAGAAAGAAACAGAGAGCTTGAATAATATGATAAATGAACTAGACCTAACATACATCTATAGAGCATTGCACCCCAGAACAATTGGATATACATTATTTTCAAGTGCTCATGGATCCCTCTCCAGGATAGACCATAGGCTGGGTCACAAGACAACACTGAATAAATTTAAAAAGACTGAAATTAAACAAAACACTTTCACTGAGCATAATGGAATGAAGCTGGAAATGAATAATAGACAGAAAAAGGGAAAATCCATAAATATATGGAGATTAAACAGCACACTTTAAAAAATCAATGGGTCAGAGAAGAAATAGGGAGAGTATTCAGAAAATATCCTGAGATGAATGAAAATGAGAACACAACATATCAAAACTTATGGGACACCACAAAAGCAGTGCTGAGAGGGAAATTTATAGCCCTCAATGCTTACATTAAAAAAAAAAAAAAGTAAAAATTGAAGACCTAACTGCACACCCGATGGAAGTAAAAAAAGAAAAGCAAACTAATCACAAACCAAGCTGAAGGAAAGAAATGGTAAAGCTCAAAGCATAAATAAATACAATCAAGGACAAAAAAACAATAGAGAGAATCAAAACCAAAAATTGGATCTTTGAGAAGATCAACCAAATCAACAAACCCTTAGCTAAACAGACAAAAAAAGAGAGAGAGAGAGAGAGAAAGAAGACACAAATAAATAAAATCAGAAATGAGAGGGGGAACATTACCACTGACTCCACAGAAATAAAAGAGATCATAAGAGGATACTATGAATAACTATATGCCAAAAACTAGACAATGTAGAAGAGATGGACAAATTCTTAGAAACACATGAACCACCTTAATTGATGCTAGAAGAAAAAGAAGACCTCAACAAACCAATCGCCAGTAAAGGCATTGAAACAATTATCAAAAACCTCCCAAACATGAAAAACTCTAGACCAGATGACTCCACAGGTGAATTTTACAATTATTCAAAGATGATCTAAGACCAATCTTGCTCAATCTCTTCCAAAAAATTGAACAGGAAAGAATGCTACCAAACTCATTCGGTGAAGCCAACATCACCATAATATCAAAGCCACATAAAGATACTACACAAAAAGAAAACTACAGACCAATATCCCTAATGAATATAGATGCAAAAATCCTCAACAAATACTTGCAAAACAAATCCAAAAGCACGTTAAAACTATTATACACCATGATCAAGTGGGTTTTATCTGAGGTATACAAGGGTGGTTCAACACAAGAAAACCAATTAGTGTAATAAACCACATTGATGAATTGAAGAAGAATAATCATAGGATCCTCTCAATTGTTGCAGAAAAGGCATTTGACAAAATACAGCACCCTTTCTTGATACAAACCCTCCAAAAGATAGGAATAGATAGAAGGTTTCTTACTATGGTAAAGTGCATATATGAAAAATCTGCAGAAAGCATTGTACTCAATGGTGAAAGACTGAAAGTTTTCCCCATGAGATCAGGAACAAGACAAGGAGGCCCACTTTCACCACTGTTATTCAATATTGTACCACAATTTCTAGGTAAAGCACTTACTCTAGTCAAAGAAATCAAGGCACTGAAATAGGAAAGGAAGAAGTAAAATTTTCACTATTTGATGATGATATGATCCTATATGTAGAAAATCCTGAAAAATTCACAACAAAGCTATTAGAACTAAAAGATGAGTTCAGCAAAGTGGCAGGATACAAGATTAATATGCAAAAATCATTAGCGTTTCTATGCAGTGCTGATGTGCAATCTGAGGAGGAAATTAGAAAATATTCCATTTATAATACCAACTAAAATAATCAAATATTTAAAAATAAACTTATCTAAGGACATCAAGGGCCTGTATTCAGAAAGTTATAAAACATTGCTAAAAGAAACAGAAGACTTCTTTAAATGGTAGGACATTCTGTCCTCATGAATTAGAAGACTAAATATTGTTAAGATGTCACTTCCACCCAAAATTATTTACAGATCAACACAATCCCAATAAAAATCATAACAGCCTGCAGAAATGGAAGAGCCAATTATCAGATTAACTTGGAAGGATAAGGGGCTCTGAATAGCCAAAAATTTCTTATTAAAAGACGAATGAAATTGGAGGACTCCTGACTTCAAAGGATATTACTTAGCTACAGTGGTAAAAACAGCATGGTACTGGAATAAAGACAGACAGATTGACCAATGGAACTGAATCAAGAACTCAGTAATAGACCCTCACATCTACAGTCAAGTGATTTTTGACAAGGCTGTTATGCCCTCCCACCCGGGCCAGAACAGTCTATTCAACAAATGGTGCTGGGAGAAATGAATATCCATATACAAAAGAAAGAAAGAGGACCCCTATCTCACACATTATTAAAAAATTAACTCAAAATGGATCAAGAACCTAAATATAAAAGAGACAACCATAAAACTCCTAGAAGAAAATGTAGGAAAACACCTTCATGATCTTGTGGTAAGTGGTAGTTTCTTAAACCTTATACCCAAACCCAAGCAACAAAAGAAATAGATAAATGGAACCTACTGAAAATTTTAAAATCTTGCACCTTAAAGGAGTTTGTCAAAAGGATGAAAAGGCAGCCAACTCAATGGGAGAAAATATTTGGCAGTCACATATCTGATAAGGGTTTAATATCCATGCTATATAAAGATCATACAACTCAACAATTAAAAGACAAACTATCTGATTAAAAATTGTAAACTATAATGTAAACTATAGTCCACCATTAGTAGCAATGCTTCAATATGTGTTCATCAATTATAAGAAATGTACCACACTAATGAAGGATGTGGTTAATGTGGGAAAGTGTGGGAGGGGGTAGGGGTGGGGTATATGGGATTCCCCTATATTTTTATGTAGCATTTATGTAATATAAAGCTTCTTTAAAAATTAAAATTAAAATTTTTAAAAATGGGCAAAAGATTTAAAGACAATTATCCAAAGAAGAAATAAATGGCAAAAAGAACACATGAAAAAATATTTAACATCACTAGCGATTAGGGAAATGCAAATCAAAACTACAATGCAATATCATTTCACACCTTTTAGCCTAGCCACTGAAAAAAAGTCCGAAAACGGTTAAGTGTTAGAGAGGATGGGGAGAGATAGGAACGCTTATTCGCTGTTGGTGGGAAGGTGAAATGGTACAGCCACTGTGGAGGACTGTTTGACAGTTCCCAAAGAAGCTGAATATAGACTTGCCATGTGACCTGGCAATACCATTACTAGATATTTACCCAGAAGAACTGAGATCAGTGACACGAACAGGCATCTGCACACCAATATTCATAGTGACATTACTCACAATTGCCAAAAGTTGGAAACAACCAAGGTGTCCATGAACAATGAATAGATAAACAAATTGTAGTGTATATGCATGATGGAATATTATGCAGTGGTAAGAAGAAATGAAGTTACGAAGCATATGACAACATGGATGAACGTGGAGGACATTAATGTTGAGTGAAGCAAGCCAGACACAAAAGGGCATATATTGTAAGACTGTGCTATTATGAACTAAATATATTGTGTTAACTCATGGAATTAATAATTAGAATATAGGTCAGCAGAAATTAGAATGAGTGTAAAGAATGGAAAGCTGAGGGCTAATCTGTGCAGAATTGGTAAAAAGATTGTAAATCTTTGGAAATGAGTAGAAATGGTGAAAGCACATCATAGTGATTGTAACTAGCAGTGCTATTATATGGATATGACAGTGGTTGAAAGGGTAAGCCTAACGTCACGCATATTACTAGAAGGAAAGCTAAAAAATGTAACATTGAGGTATAACATAGTAAAACCTCATGTAAAATACTAACTTGGGTGATATTGCATATATAAGATGGTTTCTACAAAATAGAAATACAAATAAACTAAAGGCACAGAAACAGAATAACAGCTATGTATGGCAGGGGAAGCATAGAAAGGTTGAGTGTTTATGAGTTTTTTGTTTGTTCGTTTGTGTTTTTTATTATTATTATTGAAATAATGAAAATGCTCTAAAAATGATTGAAGTGCTGAACGCACAACTATGTGATTATACCGAATACTACTGATTGCACACTTTGGATTGATTTATGCTTTATTAATATGTATCAAAAAAATTGATTTGTTAAAAAAAAAAAAAAGAAAAAAAAAATAGCACCGTAGGTCCTACAGCATATTTTGTTCTTTCAAAGTGATTGGGCTTAATGTGTTTTTAGTATATATGTTAATTAATGCATTTTTGTTATAGTTTTATAGAGTTACATACCTAAGAAAGTCTTCCATAAATAAGATATTGTAATATTAGATTTTATTGAACCTCATTGATCATAAGTATTTAATTTTGAATGAGTAAATTTTTCCAGCATTAATTTCACAATAATTGAAATGTAACATAACTAGTTAGAAATATTTGTCACCTTCAAGTCTGTTACTGAATATAGGAGGTAGGGCTTTTTTTTTAATTGTAGAAATAACTTAAATATTATAACAATAAATGCTGAGTGATTTTAGAAATAAGAGAAAACAAAACAAAACAACAGTACTCCAGACTACACTTATTATTTTGTTAATGTCACCCTAAATTCAGTGATTCATTTTTAGGAGGTGATATTTTACAACTGTTTATTTCTTTTTTAAAATGTTACATTGTTCACAATATTCTTTGTAGTTCAAAGATTTCTAAATTTTCTTCAGTGCAGTAAAGTTTTCATAAGTATTCTATATTTTGTTTTATTTGCAATGAATGTTCCTGAATCTAAGAATATTTTTAAAATTTGCTTTTTGTATTGCTTTTATGGTTTCACTATTTTTCTCTTAAAGCTTGGATCCCAAGTTTTAAATAAGAAATGAGTTGGAAAGTAAGCATTATTTCCTTTTATTGAAAGATTACTTATGGGATCCAATACCCCCTCTCAATCAGAAACAGAGTAGGCATCACCATCCCTAAATCCTCAAGACTGAGGGATGAAAAAACATAAGGGAGGAATGGAATTATGGACTTAAGTAGACTTATGATTATTCTAGCAAATTGTATCAATGATAAAAAGGCAGTGGCCACCAGAGGTTCTAAACGGAGGAGAGGGAAGAATAGGTGTAACATGAGGTACTTTGTGGACATTGGAATGATCTTGCACGGCATCACAATGATGGATACAGGCCATTATACATTTTGTTAAAACCTATAAAAATTGTGTGGTGCAAAGTATAAACTATAATGTAAACTATAGTCCATGGTTAGTAGCAATGCTTCAATATGTGTTCATCAATTGTAACAAATGTACCACACTAATAAAAATATTGTTAATGTCGGAAAGTGTGAGAGGGGAGAGGGTTGGGTATATGGAAATCCCCTATATTTTTTATGTAACATTTATGTAATTTAAAGCTTCTTTAAAAAATAAAAAATTAACTAAAAAAAGATTACTAGTGTTCAAATTTTACCAATTTCATGCAATGTTACATTTATAGAATAAATGCAATTTGTGTACATGTTCATTTCCAATGAGTTTAGAAATTGCCTTTTTTTCACTACATATAGTCTAAATTTTTTTTTTTTATTATGGGTAAAAATCAAAATTCTCACAATACATACAAACATTTGCAAAATGATATATAAATATATATGCATATATGTGTTCTAAAATTTTTATGTATATTTATTCTCCTCAGTTTTTTAAATATTATTCTTCTTGAGATAAGTCACATACCAATTACTTAGTTTTCCCCTGAATTACAGACAAACCTATTATTTTTTTTTATTGGCTTAGTAAAACCTTTCTAGAATAATTTTGGGAAGTTATCATTATTTTAATGTTACTTCATAGCCACAAAAATGCATATGTCTATATTTAACTAAGAACTACTTTACCTATTTATTACAATTTCCTCTTCTATACACTGCATATTTATTTTAGATTTCCCTTTAGGTATTTCGACTTGTTAATAATTATGATTTTATATAATTTGAGATGTTAATCATTGTTTCCTTAATTTCCACCTTCTTTTTAAATTTATTTATGCTCTCTGTATAATGCCCAAGTAAAAACTTATACTACAAAGTTAAGAAAAATCTATTATATATTTGCCTTTACTTTGAAAACAAACTCTAGAGAAGACAGTATAGTTGAAGAGTGAATTAAGTATCTTCAGGGAGGCATGAGAAGATTAGTTTATCCCCCTCCACCTGTCACCCACACAAACAGTAAGACAAATGAATATACAGAACTCCCCAGAATTTGGGAAGGGGAAGAAAAAGAACTTGGGCAGGGTGTTGTGGTAAGGAACTGGAGAAGAAGTGGCTGTTGGATAGGTGTAGGTAGATGTTGAGAGATTTATCTTCAAGACATGTTTCCATGCTTGAAATGACTGTGGAACAGCAGCAAGCTGAGGAACCTAAAGATCATGGTGACCTAATGTTGTTTACTGCAGTGTATATGCACAGGTGCAGAAAACTACACCCTGACAAAGCCTGGTAGTATGAGCCCCACATCCAGCATTTCAATAATTTACTTTTAGAAGCTGGTGATAAATTTTTCAGCAGCAATTTACCTTTCAAATTAAAAATAAATTATACAACAAAGAAATAAACATAATTGTCCATTTGCCTGAATGCTGCCTCTAGTATGCCTAATCCGATTTTCATACTCCATCACTAATAACCAGACCTGTGGCATGGACCCCGGCACACACAGAACTGCAAACAAGTCTCTGCTGATGTTACTCTCTTTCCTCTCAAACAAAGGCTCCTCATGACACATCTCAGATGACGGACAAGAAGATTGGACTGAGACTTCCAGAGAAAAACCTAGGATCCACCCCCTCTCAAGTGTTAACCCTACTTCTGTAGAAGACTGGGTGGTTTGGAGTCCATCCTCAGTGCCACTTTGGGGGGAGGCAACCATAGCTGAAAATGTCAGGTCCACATAATGGAAAGATCCTGGGTCACTGACTCACAACTGGTAGAGCATTCTCCCATCCAGGAAGCTTTGATTGAACTGTGACATACTGGCTCCACTGGAAACCCATGAAACGGGAAGACTTTGCCAGTTCTGACTGATTTCTCCCACGTTCTTAAATTGAAATTAAATCAGGTGGGGAATATATTTGCTGAGGCCCTCTTTCCTTGATGCCAGCACAAATTTTGTGACAAAACATTTATGAGGGAAATGCTTCTAGGGAAGGGAGATTTCTGGGATCTTTGTAGACAGGATCAGGCTCTAGACTACAGAAGGAAGTTAACATCAAGGGAGAAGAAGAGAAGGATCCTTACCAGGGATATGAGCATACAACTCCTCTACTGAAAACTGTGCCAGGATTATACCCTGAAACACTTAGGTGTGTGGAGTGGGTTAAAGCATGGCACTGCTTGAATGCACCAGTTAAATCAGTTTTTCAATCTATACAAAGACAATGAAACATAAATTAACATTTATTGAGGTAAATATGAGGTTATTCTTGTGTATTTAATATTTCAATGTTTTCCCCTGGTCATGTCACCTTCAAATATGGTTTAAGTAATAGTGGAACAATCAATGAAATTAAAATACCATGCTTCCAGGATTTGACTCTAAATGGTTCACTGAAATGAAAATGAAATATTCTTAAGAATTATATTAAAATGATTTATTCTGGAATACTATCTTATGAATTCAATTTATATAAATTTCAGAAAGAGTAAAAGGAACTTCAATTTAAAAAACATCAGTCAGAATTATTTTAAGAGAGAAAACACATCAAATGTTCTCCTCCACATATGGAAGTTCAGGGTTTAGCGGCTGTAAAACTGAATAAAATCTGCACTTTACCCCAGATCTCTGAACCCTCAGAGCTGAACTGACCTACTCCCCTGGGACCTGATGATTCTGAGGATGCCCCAAATCTCTTGGGGTATTGCATTGGATTGAATGTGATAGTCGGCACACAGGGACCACTTGGAAAATGCTGGATTGCAAACTCCAATTTCATCATTTTTGCCTGCTCTGATCAATTTCTTTTCTTATGCCTTTGAGCTTTCCCTCAGTCAACACACCTGCCAACCAACTTTCTTGAGCTTTCAACTTAAGGGAGCTAAACCATCTTGATTTAAGGAAACGGTGTTTTCCACTTTTTTCTCCCTGTCTTTCACTCTCTTCCTGTGGGAGTCAAGCTTTTGGGTATATATTTTTTATTATCTCCTCTCATTCTAAGATATTTTTTCCCTCATAGATTTATTTTCTGTGAAGGCACATTTCATATTCTTATTGTTGTTTAGGCAGTAATCAGAATTTCAGTTGATGCCTTTGAATCATATCTTCAAACTGCATTTCTACACTGTAAAGATGACTGTTTTTGTTGGGAACTTTTGAAGCTTGTCCTTCACTTGATTTTCTTCACATAACTTTTGAGATATTCCTTTTTCTCCACAAATTTGTCTAGAGGAAATATTTAAGTTAAAAGCTTCAATGTGTTCCTTCAAATTAACTTCTGAATGTTAATTTGGTCTGAATATTCTGATTCACACTTTTTGTCTCCATTCAGTTGCCTGTGTCATTCTGATCCTGACCTGCCAAAAAAGGGGCACGGGGGCCTATTTGGGGAATTAGGATGACACACACAACTGCAGTTGTGATCCCTGTCATTGCCCCCAGGATCATATCCCACTCCACCTCTCCTCCTGTCTCCTACCATCTCTCAGTTCACTAACCCCTGTATGGCTTCCCCACTTATTCTCCCATTTATAATGGTATTGGTGCTACCCCTTACCTCAGAGTCCAGTGAGGAATACAGAGGTTAATGCACATGAAACACTAAGAGCAGTGCTTGGCATGCTAAGGGACCAATGATGTCAGCTCTAAAGTGGACTGCTTGTCCCCTCCCCCTGTATCTGCCTAATAACTTACACCCAAGGAGAAATGTTACACTCAGCACAAAGCTATGGGTCTCTCAGGAACCACAGCCTCCCTCAGAGTACCAAGTTGATATCCCTGATGTTCTCAAGGTTCTTAAGATTTATTTTGATGTGCCTAAACCCCTTTCTTCTCTCTATTTCCCCTTCCCTGGTTGAAACTTCCAATGATGGATAAGAATGAATGCCTGTCATATGAACAATTCCTTAATTTATCATTTTTTTATTCATCCTGTTACTCCACAGACATTCAGGGCCTGGCTTTGGATTGTTACATTCTATATTTATACCACCCTAAGGCTTAGTGCATAAGTGAAAAGACATCATCTGTACTATGGAAGAAACAATATGACCCAAGGGAAATCATTTTCTTCTTCACATACAAAGGAAGAGTAGCAAACCATACATTCTCTCTGGGTCCAGTTTTGTGTTGCTGCTGATCCAACAATAGAGTTTTGGATGTCCCAAGCCAAATGATTAACTCTAATTTGTTGTTGAATTACAGAACTGTTTCATGTTTGTTTTTTTCATTTATCTTTGGAGTATCAATATAATTTTAAAAAAACTACACAAATGCATAAGATAGCAATAAGAAAATGTAAACAGTTTTTGAAACTTTACTAAATCATTTAATATGATTTTTGTTTTGAATTAGTTAAGTTGGATTTTAAATTTGGTTCCCAGTGGAGGTCATATGCAACACAAGGTGAAACTGAGACCACAATGCATGAGAAAAGATCGTTTGCTACTTATAAGTTTCAGAGTGAGAGAAAGGTGCCCTGAGGTACCAGAAGAAGTACAATAGACTTCTGTTGCTCACTAGCAGGTGGAGAACACACATGCACAGTAATAGACACCCATGTGCTTCTTCTGTATTTTGTTATAGGAGTAAAGGTTAGTAGATTTCTCACAGGTGTGACGGTTACGGCAAAGGCTCACATGAAGGGAAAGAGACTGGGAGTCGTGGGTCATGGGGATGGTTAACTTATTTTTAGGGTTCAGCTGTCGGTTTTGGATGAGGCATGTGAGTGGTGTGGGTGGTAGCCATGAATGTGAGTTTAACTCCAGGGAGTCTAAGACCCAGAGATATATAACTGTTTATTAAGTAGGTCAAAAGGGAGTGTGGAGCAAACAGCTTAACCAGAGAAAAATGGACACCAAGGCAGC
Organism: Tolypeutes matacus; assembly: GCA_026826555.1. NCBI lineage: Eukaryota > Metazoa > Chordata > Mammalia > Cingulata > Chlamyphoridae > Tolypeutes > Tolypeutes matacus. The sequence continues at coordinate 56,052,666 of JAKSZT010053770.1, read as the reverse complement.
ACACGAAACATTTTTATAGTTATGAGAAAGTGCCTCCTTAAAGGCTTATGCATGAGCATCACTTAAAAATAGAAACATATTTTCAGTTTTTAACATTTCCCTACCAATATTAGCTTTAAATAAATTATTGTCTTTATCATCATATAAAATGGGAAAACAATCCAATGCATGTTGAACTATTTATATAACAATTCAGGAACTTCATTTGCACATTTTATTATTACTTATCTATTATTACTTTACCCATTTTCCCAAGTATTTGAAATTCAAGTACTGAAGATTCTATTATAGACTACTCAGAAACCTTAAATAGTATTATGATGGTAAAAAAAAAAAAAAAGAAAGAAAGTAAATTTTAAGGTCTATTGCATATGCACTTTGTTGAGAGGGAAAAAAGGCCTATTAGACTTCTGACTGGTCTCTGCATGGCTTTCTTGTACTGCAAATGCCTTATAAGTGAGCAGGGCTTATAGAGCTAGTATTTTTGTATGTGTAGGGCTAAGTACTCAACTCCTCACTGGAGCGCAAAATACCCTTGTAATTCTTCTTTAGTATATGCTTTCATGCATCCCTGAGTATAGGTTGTAAATGCATTTCTATCACTGTATCTTCATCATTGTTTGTAAGATTTTTAAAATTTTCTACACAGATCTTGGGCATTCTAAAAGAAACATGCAGTATTTGCTCATTTAAAAAGATGAGTTCTATTAACTATAAGAACTAAGAACTATCATCTGAAATATATTCTAATTAACCAGCATATTCCTTTTTAATTAACCAGCATATTCCTTTTAAATAAAGGAAATATATGATTGGCAAATAAGCATATGAAAATAAGGCCAACATCATTTGTCATTAGGGAAATGCAACTTTTAACCACAATGAGATATCACCATTTTGTGTATAAAATTTTAAAAGTTTGAACATAGTTACTGTTGGTGGGTTAATGGAGCAACAGGAAGTTATAGTACACTGTCGTTGAGAGTGCAAGATGTTATATACACATTGGAAAATTGTTTGTCAGTTTCATAAAATGTAAAACATGCAATTCCCATATGACACAGTCATTCCATTCCTATTTACACAAGAGAAATGAATACATATGGACATAAGAAGAAGAAATCTCATGAGCCTCCTTTGACGTTGTAAATTACAATTGTTAAAATCAACTGTGGTCAAGGAATGGTTTATAAGCGTTATCATGGAGGATGTGGACCCACATGGGTAATCCTGAGCATGAGTATGGGAAGGCAATCCCCAGGGAACTGGCATCAACTTGTCTTTCTTACAATTTCTGGAGATTTTAGTGATGCTTCATTACTTAATGCAGATTAACTCTTAGAAAAGAGACATGTTTTTAAAATACGTTCTGAAATTATCTCCATTTATTTTAACTGAAAATGAGAAAAATTCATTATGACACAAAATTTTGGAAAAGAAATAAACAATGGTGACTTAAAATATTAATCATGGAGTTAGGCACTGGCTTTAAAGATGATAAGTAAGACTTTGCTCTTCAAGACTCTGATATACTGGGTGAGATAAAGCTAGAAAGATAAATTTTCAACACCAATGAGATAAAACAAATGCACTAGAAGACAACTGTAGAGTTAAAATTTCATGGTGTATAAATATGAACCAGGAAGTGTAAGGAGGAGAGGTTGAGGAGTTAGACACAGTCAGATAAAGGTGAACTGCATATGTTATATGATATTCTGAATTAAGTTCTAGATATGTTGCATGCAGATGATGATATAAATATGAAGCTCAGCAAAAAAAGTCAAGCCTTAGAGGTACACATTTTTGACTCAGTAGGTAAGTCAAATAGACTTAAGAGCAGATGAACATGCAAGAATTGTATATAGTCAAAGTGGGAAGAAAATGGGACAAGGAGAGGAGGTAACAACATGATTAATAAAAGATACAAGAGTGAGAAACCTACCTCCTTTTGGACACTAAGGACAGAGAGCGTCTGCCAGCCTTACTGAAGTCATGAAGGTTTCTGATCTCCTATTCCTTCATCTGTAAAACCCCAAGAGCATGATAGCTGCATCATGCTGTTGTTTTTTTCACCTGGTTAATGTTGGCTTTACTTTAAAATTGCTTGAATTAGCTGCCAACTTTGAAATTGACTATATTACAAAACAATTTAAGGATAAAAAGAGAAAAAACAAACAATTTTCTCACTCTGGTAAAAACAGCATCTAGAAAAACAGCGCAAATCACTCAGACTAACTAATAGATGGAATAACATCTTCTCCCTTTAAAAGATCAATGCGCTCTTGATTTTCTAATTCCTACAACTTTCAATTACCTTGGACCTAAAGCAGTCAGTCATTTACATCACCTTCCCTGCCTTTGTGGTCTCATGAATATACTGTCCTTATAGCTAGTACTAAAACTGCCCACTGCAGAACTGGTGGGTAAGACTCCAGATTTCCCCTATCATCTTCAACCAAAGCTACTAACACATACACTTTTCTTTGAACAAACAGTGTCTTCATTTTAAAATAGTTTTAAAACCTTTGAGAAAAATGATTGTTCCATTTCCAAAAGAGGTCTTTTCAATTCATTTGTAAGAATATCTTTTGATTCTGATTTTTTATTATATAGCTTAGATAATGCAGAATATCTGACATGGAGATTTGAAATGAGTGTAAATATAAACAAAAAATAAGGTCGAATGATTAAAATTAAGGGAAAAAGAATAGTTTATTGAAAGCATTTTTATTGAATGCTTTAGTTTTATTGAAACTATCAGCTCACAGATTTCTCAAACATTGCATTTAAACACAGAACACAAAAACACAAATTTCTGTGATATTTCTTAGACAGGATAGCCTTCCAGGAATGGAGAACTCTTTAAATCCAAGAAGATAGGCTCATAATGCCTCTACTGCAGACTACCCCATGTTTCTACTCTGATTACCCACATGTGGAGAATGGGTTCTGAGAAAGCACAGCTTGGAGCCCCCAGGTCCTTTGAAGTTAGTTGTGCCACTAAGGACACCTATCATGGGCTCTCTGCCCTGGCTGTAGTCAGTGTGAAAAGGCAACCTTTGCAAGTGAGATTCGAAAGGTTTATCTGAAACTACAAATACTGTCTGAATTACATTATGAACAAGAAATACAACTTTGTCAAAATTTTCCATCAACCCAAATAGAAAATCTGTACAATTTGGTGTGGATGATATAACATTGTGAATGAAACTAACAGCACTAAATTATATATTTGAATGTGGTTAAAAGGGTAAATATTAGGTTGTATATATGTTACTAGAATAAAAAAGTAAACAAAACATATAACTGTACAACACGAACAATGAACCATATTGTAAACAATAGACTATTGTTAATAGCACCATTATAAAAATGTTTTCATGAATTGTAACAAACATACCAGTCTAATGCAAGGTATTAATAATAGGCTAGGATTTATTCTTGAGATGTGATATAACACACTGCCTTAGTTTTAGTATCTATAAAGGTGATAATGGAGTCAGTGAAATCTTTTTTTGTGATACTCAGTAGACCATTGTCACATAGTTTATAATTGATTTTTCCTCCTAGGATTAATAAAACCATTAAGATAATAAGCTTGAGAATGTTGTTTGAACATCCAACTAGAAGCATTATGGAAACTTTTGAATGAGAGGTATAAGCTGTCTTTAACTTGATAAAAGCTGCAAATACCATAATCTGTAAATTAAAATAAGAGTTAGAGGATAATATTTCTAATTGTTAATTTTTTCTCTTTAAGGCACTGGGGAGAAATTCTGTTATTTATGTAAACTTAAGAAATTGTTTTTTTCATCGTAAAAATCATTCCTACAGAGGGATTTTCATAAATTGGTGGTGTACCAGGTTGGTCTGTGGACAGCAATTTGATCACCACTTTTCAGTAAGACTGATGTTATGCTCCATTCCCAGCAACCTTAATGAGCTCTCATTAATTTCAGATGAGTTATACTTTTTTTTTTTACATTTTCAGGTAGGTAAATAACTTAGGTGTTTACAAAATTGTATTTTTTTCTTTACTGCAATTAGTAGTTACTTTTGTGGACATTTTATTAAAACATCCTTCTGTTCAATATAAGCAGTAATAGCTTGTATCCTCATCTACTTTATGGACGCAAACGGAATACATCTAGGTTTTAGGTTAGATATCCTCTATCAGTTTACACAGATTTTCTTCTATTGCTAGTTGAATGAATGATTTATTTCAATCATGAAAGTTTTTTGGATTCTGAAATATTAAATCATCCCTTTATATGTGTGCAGATAAAGTAATATGTTGATTTTTGCACTCATGTGTGTGCAAAATGGAGAGAGAGAGAGAGATAGGGAGAAAATGTTTTCACGATTGCATATATTTTTGCAGTAGTATATTCCATCAGTATAATTTTCACACCTGTTTAATAGTTTCTAGCTGCCTAAACAAATAAGATACAATGGATTTGTTTAAACAGAGGGAATATACTGTCTCACTGTTTTGAGACTAGAAGTCCAAAATAGAGGCATCAGCAGCGTGATACTTTCACTTTGAACACTGTGGTGTTTGGTAGCTGGCTCAGGGAGATCCTGGATCCTTGTTTCTTCTGTCACATGGCAATGCACATAGTGGTTTCTTCTTTTTCTTCCAGGTTCTGTTGACTTCTAGCTTCTGGCTGCTCCCAATGCTTTTTGCCTTAAAGTGAATGTCAGCCATATTGATTTAAAGCCAACCCTCACTCAGTTTGGGCATACCTGAACCAAAGACATCTTTAAAGGTCCTATTTACAAATGGATTCATACCCATTAGACCCGGGGTTGTGACCTGAGCATGTCTTTTGGGGGGGTGGGGGGAGGTCATTCAATACTTCTCCTTTTGACATATGCATCATTTATATATGTTTGAAAGAGCAGAGGAACTTGTCTTTGTAATTTCCTTTGTATAGGTACAGAAGTCAATTATATCTTCAGGTAATTTAGACTATGCATGTAAAAAATTAACTTTGTGTCCAGATATATTCTACATCATTAACTGCTATCAATATGTCACAGTAAACTGTACTGTTTACCTAATATCTATGTAGAATTTTCTTGGAAGTCATGACTCAAATCATCAAAATGTACTCTGTAATTTAGTTAGATTTCATTTTTTTGTATCTTAATTTCTCTAGAAGAAGGAAAATTACTTCTTGTTACAATTCTATTGTATATTCAATAACAGAACCTGATGAAAGAAAATAAGGGCTACTATACTTTAAACCTTACACTCAGGGTTTTGTTGGCCCTTAGAATCTGTGAATTGGCAAACAAAAGAAGTATAAATGTTGATAGCATTTCTGCTGGTGACTAATGGAGAAAATTCCACAAATACCCTCTGGTACGTGGATCATGAAAATAATATTGCTCTTTTCCCTGGCATTTCACAAATGTACAGAAAAAAAGTGATGTTTAACTTTCTTTCCCTGTTTTATAAGAAAATATAGGACTGAACCAAGACTTACAGTAAATATTGTAGGATTTAGCTATTTTCTTCATTAAATTGTTTTGCATGAATTAGGATTTATGATAAGATGCATCAAACCACACCCACCATAAAAGTTATATTTTATTTTTATACCAAAACATTGAGAGCTTTTTTGTGTATAATACTGACTAAAGAACTCTTGTTGATTACCAAAAAAATTCTACTGGAATATAAGTAAAAACTTTACATTAAAAAACAGGTTGTAACTTTTAAATGGTATTTTCCCTATTTATAAACAGCGAAGAAATAAAACATCCTGCTATTTCTCTACCTCTCATATCCCTGCCACCCAGATCCACCATGTCTAGTCTGACTTAGATCCTACAAATATATAGGCAGAAATGTGGTCTGAAACATGGTGTCTGTTAGGAAACCTCTGCTAATGATTCTTGATTTTCTCCTTTATGAAAAGGCTATATGAATGGAATCACTCTTGGAAAAATCTCAGGAGATAGACCACCATTTTGGGGAATGAGTCAGCAAGAGAAAATAGGAGAGTAAGATTTCATTAAAAGATGAAAACATGAAGTATCATTTGAAATGAGGAACACTCAGAATGTGACTTTTGGTTTGAAGACCTTCCCCAGCTAACTTAAGAAGCCATGTCGTCATGTGCTAAAAATGGTAGGTTCTTGGTAGAAGGATTCTTGGCACTTGGTCACAATTGAAGGACAATTTTCCCCATATAGGATGTGTGGGTTGAATGGAGACAAACGGATCCATGGAAATCCAGGAAATGTGAAGGAATTAACAGTCTGACTGATATTCACTGTGTTTACAATTGATAGACAGTAAACTTATTACTTGGCTAAGGTCCTTCATTATGCTGAGTCAGATCACTTGATCTAAAAAAAAAAACACAAAAAACAAACAATTAACAAGTATTATTGTCCCAGGTATAGAGAAATTCTGGATTCTTTGAAGACAAAATTAGACTTGGAAACTGCAAATAAAAATTTACATCTGGAGAACATACAGCCTCATCTTGGGACAAGGTTATGTGAGTGCTCCATTGCAGAGTGCCCCAATTATACTACCACATCATTTACTGAATATTCATGTGTAGAGAATGATGATGGCATGGCACTGTGTGGGTCCCTAGGTTTCATGTGGGCCAAATGGGCTTAGAGTGATCTTAGCTAATGACAGGTTTGTTCTTACTATAGTCAACCTTTTCAATTTCACCCATGAACATTACAAAAACAAACCTTTATTTTGTATAGTGACCAGAGTAAAGTCAGGGAGCACTTGTTCATAAAACCTGTCAACCTGTCTCCCTCTTACCAGATCCACTGATGATCTCTCCTGGTTGCCAGGGACCTATTTTTGTTGGAACACCACATGGTTCCAAGCTGGCAGTTGTAGACAAGAGGTAGAACTATGAATTATTTGTGGCCATGGAAGTCCTACTGAGGGCCACAAAAATGTCTTTGCAGCTAGTCCTAGGGCAGCTGTCCAGTATCCTGACGGTCTTTTCTGAATTCTGGAGGCAAGGCCCAAGTCTATTGGAATGTTCCTTGGAAATCTTACTATGTGCTTACATTAATTGCTCTCATAGTACAAGGCTGGTGGCAGAGATTGAAGGGGAAAGAGCTAGCCAAGAATTATCTGCCCAACATGAATATCTTAAAGTCAGTGAGAAAATTAGACAGATAACTAAAGTGTGTAAAGAGATCAGGTCACCTGCAGTGGAGACAAGCCTCCAATGTTACAAACACTGTGCTTGGCAGCACTTAAAAAAGGATGTAAACAGGTTCCTCTTTTCACTGGAAAATGTAGTAGACATTCTGGATGAAGAACAGACAAGAGAGCTCACTACATTGTCATTCAACAGAGTGATAATGGCTCATTTACAAGGACAGACACTCTCTCAATGAGGCTCTGAATCCCTTCACTATGAGACTAGGGCAAAAAAAAAAAAAAAAACCATCTTAATGGTATCTCAGGAGAATGGAGAACCATACTAGGAAGAAACACTTAACAGTTTGGATGAAAATGCTCAGCTTCAGGAAACCCTAAAGATGCTTGCCTTGGAAGATGCTAGATGGAATGAAAATATGAAGAAACTGAAGGAACAGGAAAAAAAGCTTGAAAATTCCATGATGCAGATGGAAGGCAATGTCAGTGACAAAGAGAGCCAGTAACATCTCTGACTGAAACTCTTCTGAAGATGATTAATGTGCCTGCTGTCTGTGAAGATTACATGCACGCTATCAGTTTGGAATTAGAAGAAAAGAGTAAATCTGAGAAAGTAGAGCAGCCTTATCAGATAGATGTGGATGTACCAAATCTCACTGATACTGTATAACTTCTAATATTTCATTAAACAAACTTGAAAAGGAAAACCAAGTGATACATAGAAAGTTTTGCAAGGAAAGTCAAATCAATGAAGCACTTACATGTCAAAACAAGCATCTGGAAACTGAGAAATCATCTGTGCAGCAGGAAAACGAACACTTAGAAAAGCAGATTCAAAGGCTTTACCAGAAACTTCAAATCATTCCTGAAATATATCAGCAACACCTCCTGCAATGTCACCATGAATCAGTCCAGCAGGGGATTTATCTCTTGCAAATAGAGAAAGGAATTGCCACTGTGCAAGAAAACATGGCTTTTACACAACAACTTAACAATTACAGAAATATGACATAACACCTGGAAAATGAACTGGAGAGCATTGCTTCTCACTATGAAAGTTGGATTACATACTATGATAGGAAAATACAAGAAAGTTACCTGTCAGCTCTGGCAACAGAGAAGATGCTCAGTGAGCTAATGTAAAAATGAGCAGAACAGGCAAAAGATGTCAGAGAGAGATGGTAAAACCCAGCTTTCCCCAAGTATTCCTTTTTCCCTCACTATTACACATGCAGCCCACAGCAGAGGCTGGATAGGTTCAGGGCAGCCCCTGCATCATCAGTTCTCTGGTGGTGGGGAGGGGGATGGAGGAGGGGAGAGCAGTGAGGGTTCAGGAATCCAGAGTGATTTTCTCATTTGACTCCCATTTCTATCAGCCAAGCCCTGAGCATTCAAAAGCTCAGTAGGACCTCCAACATATTTTGTTCTTCCAAAGTGATTGGGCTTAATGTCTTTTTAGTATATATGTTAATTAATGCATTTTTGTTGAAGTTTTATAGAATTATGCACCCAAGTAAGTTTCCCATAACATAGATAGTTGCAATATTCATAGAAAACACTATTTATATTTTTTGAACCTCATAGAATTAGACCGAAAGTGGTTCATTTTAAATGAGTACACTTTTCCACCATTACTTTCACAATAACTGAAATCACTAGTTAGAGATCATTGTAACCATCAATTCTGTTTCTTACTCTATAGGTAGAATTTTTTAAATTGTAGAAATAACATTTACAACAATAAAGGTTGTGGTTTAAAAAATAACAGTGAAAAAAACACAATACAACAACAGTCCTAGTTATACTTAATATTTTGTTAATGTTAGCCTAAATTCAGTGATTCATTTTGGAAGTGACTTTTTGCAACTGTTTAATTATTGTTTTGTTAGTTCTTTTTACCAGTTATATTGTTCACAATATTCTTTACAGTTCAAACATTTCTCAGTTTGTTCAATGAAATAAAATTTTCTTATGTATTCTTCATTTTGTTATCATTTGGAATGAATGTTATGAAACTAATTTTTTAATATTTCTCCTTTTAATTGTTTATATAGCTTATAATATTCCCTGAAAACATGGATACCCACATTATTGTGAATTAGAAATTAGTTTGAAATCCAGCATTATCCATTTTACTAAAAGATTACCTAGTGCTCATTTTTTACCAATTATTTGAAATGTTTCAATTATCACTTAACTCCAGTTTTAGTCAGAATCATTTCCAATGAGTTTGGTAAACAGTCAATGTTTTGCTAAACATTTTACAACTTCTATGGACAGACATCATCCATTTTATTTATTTTCCTTATTTTTGATATGATTTTTGTTGCAGATAAGTCCAATAACAATTACTTTACTTTTCCCCTGAACTCCAGACAAACATATCAATTTTTTTATTTGTTTTTAACTGTAAGAGGAAATATACACTTTGGTCATACGGAAGAAGTTTCCCAAAGTTTACGCAAATATGATCTTTAGGCATCAAGTACTCCTTTCCTTCAGGAAAATGAAAGAATACCTGGAGAAAATTTGGAAACAATGATTTCTTTCAGTCATGGGTGGATTAGTTTCCATGAGGGAAAAAAGCTTAAGAAAGTTATTTGCATTTTTGTTGAATGAGAAAAGCTCAAATACCCTGAAACAAACTTACCTGATACTCTGGAGAATGGAAGAGACTGGAGGACTCCACAAATGCTGAATTGAAGAAAGAGAAAGATATCATATCCAGTACCTTAAACCTGAAAGTGGACATGCGTTGTTAAGGGAATATAGACAACAGCAAGGAAACAGAATGAGAACAGTGTCAAAGAGAAAATTTAACATACACACACAAAAACAGCAATTAAATAAAATTCTAGAGTAAAGAGAGAAGCTAATCAACTGAATAAACCCATCAAGATAAAAAGATGACCAGACAGCAACAAAAAATTACAAACCATACTAGGAAACAGGAAGGCATGGCCCAGTTAAATGAACAAACTGAAAACCAGGAAGAGATGTAGAACATTGAACAACTAATCAAAGCCGTCCAAACAAATATCATGGACCAACTTAATGAAGCAAAGGAAGAGATTAAGGATATTAAGACGACACTGGGAGAACATACTGAAGGGATTGTAAATATACATAAAAAGATAACGGATATGATGGTGATGAATGGCACAATTCAAGAAATCAAAAAGACACTGGAATCACATAACAGCAGATTTGAACAGGCAGAGGAAAGAATTAGTGATGTAAAAGACAGTTTATCTGAAATCAAACAGATATTACAACAGATAGATAAAAAGATAGAAAAAAATCCAGCAGGGACTTGGGGATTTGAATGACAACACAAAATGCACAAACATACACATTATAGGCATCCTAGAGGGAGAAGAGAAGGGAAAGGGGACAGAAGGAGTGTTGGAGGCAATAATGGCTGAAAACTTCCCAACCGTATTAAGGGAGAGGGATGTACATGTTCAGGAAGATGTAAATGACTTATACACAGAAAACTACATAACACTGTTAAAGGAAATCAAAGAAGAATTAAATAAATGGAAGAATATTCTCTAATCATGGATAGGAAGAATAAACACCATTAAGCTGTCTATCACCCAAACTAAACTACAGATTTCATGAAATCTCAATAAAAATCAACACAGCATCTTTTACTGAATTGGAAAAACTAACTACAAAATTTATTTGGAAGGGTAATAGGCCCCAAATAGCCAAAGACATATTGAAAAAGAAAAATGAAAACAGAGGAATCACACTACCTGACTTTAAAACATACTACAAAGCAGTGGTCAAAACTGCATGGCATTGACACAAGAATAGACATACTGACCAATGGAACCGAATTGAGAGTTCTGATAAAGATCCTTGCATATACAATCAACTGATATTTGACAAGGCCACCAAGCCCATTCAACTGAGAGAGAATGGCCTCTTCAACAAATCGTGCTTGGAGAACTGGATATCCATATCCAAAAGAATGAGAGAGGAACACCATCTCACACCTTATACAAAAATCAACTTAAGATGTATCAAAGATCTAAATATAAGAGCCAAAGACCATAAAAATCTTGGAAGATAATGTAGGGAAGAATCTACAGGATCTTCTATTAGGATATGGTTTCATGAACTTTACACCTAAAGCACAAGCAATAAAAGAAAAATAGATAAATGGGATCACCTCAAAATTAAAAACTTTTGCACTTCAAAGGAGTTTGTCAAGAAAGTGAAAAGTCAGCCTACTCAAGGGGAGAAAATATTTAGTCACCATATATCTGATAGAAGCCTAACATGCAGCATATTTAAAGAAATCTTACACCTCGAAAATAAAAAGACAAGCAACCCATTTGAAAAATGGGCAAGTGATTTGAATAGACATTTCTCCAAAGAAGAAATACAAATGGCTAAAAAGCACATGAAAAAATGCTCAACATTACTAGCTATTAGGGAAATGAAAATTAAAACTACAATGACATATCTTACACCCATTAGACTGGTGGCTATTAAAAAAAAAGAGGACTACAAGTGTTGGAGAGGTTGTGGAGGAATGGGAAACCTCATCTATAGCTGGTGGGAATGAAGAATGGTGCACCCATTGTGGAGGACAGTTTGGTGGTTCCTCAGGAAGCTAACTATAGAACTGCCATATGATCCAGCAATTCCACTGCTGGGTATAAACCTAGAAGTATGGGAAGCAAGGGCATGAACAGATATATGCACATCAATGTTCATAGCGGCATTATTCACTATTGCCAAAAGTTGGAAACAACCCAAATGCCCATCAACAGATGAATGGATAAACAAATTGTAGTATATATATACAATGGAATATTACTCAGCTGTAAGAAGGAATGCAGTATTAACAAATGGAATAACATGGATGAATCTTGAAGACCTTATGTTGAGTGAAGCAAGCCAAACACTGAAGGACAAATATTACACGATCTCACAGACATGAATTAAGCAAATTTAGCAGGCACACAGATATAGAGTCTGGAAGATAGGTTTACAGGAGATAGAAAGGGAGAAGATAGTTGTGAGCCAACATCTATACGGGCAAAATCTATTATAAGTTGGAAGTGTGTAGTTGTGCAATGGAGGGGCATGACAGTGGTACAGGGATATTATTGGTTTGGGCAGTGCTGGTTTGTCAGGAGGATAGGGTGGGGAGGATGGATTGACTACCCATGGAACTGGGGGGAGGAGTGGGGGAGGGAGGAGGTAAACACTGGGGATTTGTGGGTATGTGATTGAAATCACAATGTTGGGAATGTCTTTCGGCAATATGGCAGGAGAGGGTTACTGGTTTAGGGATGTTGGATGTGGGGGGCATTTGGGACAGGGTGCACTTGGGTAAGCTTCTAGGGAATGTGTGAGTGTTCATATTGTCATACTATGCTGTATCAGTGGGTAGAGACTCACATAATGAGTGGGAAGGTGCTGGACTACAATCCTGGGATGTCCTACTACCTTCTCAAATAAAGGTGCAAGAGTCTCTTGAGAGCACAAGCAGTGCCTAAAAGGGGAGGACAGGCCAGTATATCAAGTCTTCAATGTTGTTGCAAGTAACTATGAATCTTGTTCTTCAAGGAGTGGAGCCTGGTGGTTGCCATGGGCCCCAAGGGGCAGAGAGGGGTGAATAGAATAGCTGGATTATGGGGCATTTTGGGGGCAATGGAAGTGTTCTACATGATCTTGCAATGATGGATATAGACCATGTTATATTTTATCAAAATTTATAAAAGTGTATGGTCCAAAATGTAAACCATAATATAAACCATTGACTATGGTTGGTAGCTATGTTTCAATATTTGTACATCAATTGTAACAAATACATCATTGACATATAAAATGTTATTAATAGGGGAAAGGGGAAAAGAGGGAGGATGTTGGGTAGTTGGGAATCTCCTATATTCTGTGAGTTTTCTGTAACCTAAAATTTCCTTGAAGACAAAATGAAAAAAGCAATACATTGGGGGAATAAATGGAAGAAAACATCACTGTACATACAAGACAACAGATCTTACAGTGATGAAAGACATAATGTCCAATTTTTAAAAAATATTTTCCATTAGTTTTTATTATTCCAAATTTTAATTTTTTAATTTTTTAATTTTTATATTTTATTTCTTATTTTTAAAACTATCATTATTATTTCATTTTCTTATTAATTGTATTTGGTTATTTTGTTGACTTCATGTAAGACAATTTTGCGGAATCTTCCCAGTATCCTAGAGACAAGTAAATTCTAAGTAGTATAATCAGCAATTGACTCTATTACAATCAGTTTTGCTACTGCCAATGAGAAATCTAATGATAAGAGTCAACATCTAAAATTTTTAAATCTAGGTTTTTAAAAAAAACAGTTTCATATTCAGTTCAGTTTTTAAAAATTTATTCACTAGTTCTTTTTTAAAAAATTTTATTGAAGTAAATCATTCATACATGAGCATACATAAACAATAAGTGTAGAGTAAAAGTTGTGAACTTGCAAAACAAACATGCATAACATCATATAGGGTTCCCATATCACCCCACCACCAACACTTTGCATTGTTGTGAAACATTTGTTAAAAATTATGAAAGAATATCATCAAAATCTTACTACTAACTATAGTCCATATCTTACATTTGTATTTTTCCCCAAACCCACCCTACTATTATTTTTAAAATATATTTTTATTATAGAAGTTGTGAGTTTACAAAACAATTATGCACATGTGACACCCCTTCTCCAACACACCACACCATGGTGGAACATTTGTTACAGATTATGAGATAATATCATCAGACTATTACCATCAACCATGATCCATACCATACATTTGGCATACTTTTTCCATACTCACCCATTATCAACACAGTACATCTTTGGCATAAATACATACCAGCATTGCTGTTAACCACGGTCCATAGGTCATACCAATTGTATTTTTACCCTATAATTCTCCACATTCCTACCACCCCGCAAAAGTGACATACCTCTGCTCTAGCTCACACAAGGACACTCTTACATCTGTACCATCAGCCACAATTCTCATCCACCTATGAGTTAACTGTTATTCAGTCCCTAGATTATTCTCTAGCTTTCTTTCAATTCACATTTACATTCCTAGACTACCCTTTCTAACCACATTCCTATTTATAAAACAGCTGCTACTCACTATAATGTGTTACCATCAACTCTATCCATTTCCACACTTTTACAAAAAAGTTAATTAAAACTTCTATGTACATTCAGCATCAGTCATCATTCTCAGCCCTCCTCTTATCTCTTAATTCACTAGTTGTTCTTACCTCAGACATAAAAGAATATTACATGAAAGGTGCTTTATTTGTCAAGAGATTTATTTGAAAGATACTTTGTCGTGGTTTTCAAAAACTAAATCTGCCCTATTTGTGGGAGGTACAACTATCTGCAGCTTTAAAATATTGTGCAACACTTTATAGCTATTTAGGATTTATTATTGAGGTGTGAAATGACAGAGTTCCTTAGGTTTACTGTTTATGCAGGTATAAATGGAGTCAAAGACTTCTTCAAAATGTAATAGCTACTGAGTAGACTGTTACCACAGAGTTTATAATTGATATTTCCTTCTAGTATAAAATTGAAGTATTAAGGATAATACTGTGAATGTCCTTTGAACTACCAAGTACAAGTATTATGGAAACTTATTGAATGGGAGGTATAAGCTATCTTAAAGCTGTCATGGGGAAGGTGTAAAGTACCATCACTTGCCAATTAAAATAAAAGTTAAAAGAACATATTTATCATTGTCAATTTTATTCTGGACACTTTACAGCACTGAGGAAAAAATCTGTTATTCATTTATATTTAATGGTTTTTTTTGTTTGGTTTATCTGTGAAAATCATTCCTGGATAGAGGGCTTTGCATAATCAGGCAATGTGCCAGATTTGTCCTATGGCAGGAATGGGCCAACACCTGGTCAGTAGGAATGCTATTAAGTTCTACTCCTAGCAACCTTAATGGTGCTCTTAGTAATTGTAGATAAGTTATAACATTTTTAGGGAGGTAATTAATTTGATATTTACAACATTTTATTTTCTTTCTTTATAGCACTTAGTAGTAAATTTTGTGGACTTACTTTATTCTAAAGCCCTTTTGTTCAATACAAGTGGTAATAGCTTGCATCCTCATTTTCTTTCTGAACTGAAAGGGAATGCTTCATATTTTCAAAGTTAAATAAGATGTTCATTTAGAAATATGTTAGATATCCTGTGGAAGATATCTTCCATTGCTAGTTTTCTAAGATTTATTTTTTAATCATGAAAGGTTGTTGCATTATATTTTAAAAATTAAAATCATATTTGCATATATGAATTAAAATATTGTGTTGGGTTTTTTTGGTAAGAGTATTGTGTGTGTGTGTGAGAGAGAGAGAGAGATAGAAAGAGAGGGAGGAAGAGAGACTTTGTTCATCTGCAAAAGTATATAGAAACATGAACAAACACCTATACAGACTCCTCAGGTTATTGAGACTATGAATATTAAGAAGTCTTCCTTTGTGTCAAAACAGATTTTGCACAACTAAATACTATCTATTAAATGCTATCTATTCAAAATGGTAAAGTGATTTCATTATACACATTAAATTATTCTTCCTCAGTAAAGTTGCATCTACCAATCCCCACCACAAATGTTATATTTTATTTTTACCCCCAAAACACTGGGATAATTGCATGCATATTAAAGTTTGCTCAAGAAATCTGGTCCACCACCAAAACCTTCTCTGCAAAATAACTTAAAACCTTATTTTGAGAAACAGGTTGTAAATTTTTAAATGACATTCTCTCCTTCAAATTATGAAAAAGGAATTATAAATAATAAAAACCCACATCTCTAGTATTACTTAAATCTTACAAACAATAGGTAGTACTGTTGTCTAAACCATGGTGTTCCCACAACTCCCAGACCAACCTCTGTAAATGATTCTTGAATTTCACTTTCAGGTAAAGGCTCTGCGAATATGAGGCACTCGGGCAGATTCCAGTAATGAAGCAGGTGCTTTGGGGAATGACACTGCAAGAGAAACTAGGCAAGTAAAGTTTCATTTAAAAATATAAAAGGTGCAGAATTAGTAGAAAGAATGACACATTCATTCTTTCTATATATTCACACTTCTGAAAACGACTAGACCTAGCAAAAACAAACAACAACAACAAAAAAAAAACACTAAGTCTAACAAACAAAACAAGATTGCTCCCAGTGCAAAGATTCTAGGTCCTTTTTAAACAAGACTAAACTTGGGGGCTGCAGATATAAACATTAAATACCGAGAATATTGGGATAAAGACACTTGAGTCCTTCATTGGAGAGTGCATCATATTCTACAACCACAGCATAATCTGATATGTTTTGGGCCCCCCAGGTTTCCTGTGAGGCCATGTGGGCTTAAAGTAGTCTCAGTTCGTAGGCTGGTCTGCTCTTGCTGTTATCAGCCTTTTCCATTTTCCCAAATATATTTAAAAATAACAATGCTTTATATTTGTACAGTGACCAGAGAAGAGTGAGGGGTCAGTAGTTTATAAAACCTGCTGTCTCCCTCTTCTGCCACACTATTGGGCCTGTCCTTGGTGCCAGGCACTTGTTTGTGTTAGTGATAGAACACACACAGTGTTCCAAGTAGAAAGTTATAACCCACAAACTGCTGACCAGAGGCAGGGATGTACGCTCTTCTGGGCCATGGAGGGCCTGCTGAGTGTTGCAAAAATATCTTTTCAGATAGTCCTGGGACTTTTCAAAGTCATATTTATGGCTCTGATAGTCTTGTCAATATTCTGGAGACATAGCCCAAGTCTTGTATGTTTTCCTTTGGAAATGTTGGTATGTGCTGCTTTGTTTGTTCTCTCAGTACAAGGATGGCAACATAGTTTACAGGAGAAAGCTAGCAAGTGAATTTCTGCCCAAAGAAGAATATCATAACATCAGTGAGAAGGATTGCCAAAGCCTGTGAAGCCCTCAGTGGAGACCATTCCTCCAATGTTACAAACTCTTTGTTTGGCAGCACTTAACAAGGAGGTGAACAGTTTCCTATTCTCACTGTGAGATATAATAGACATGCTGGACAAAGGACAAAATGGGAGCCCCCCAAATTTTCATTCCACAGAGTGATTATGACTCATCTTCAAGGACAAACGCCGTCACTCAATGAAGCATTCAAATCCCTACAATCCAAAAAGACTGGGACCAAAAACATCTTAAAACCTTCTCAAGAGAATGGCGAACAATGTCAGAAAGAAATACTTAAGGGTTTGGATGAAAATGCTCAGCTTCAAGAAACCTTAAAGTTGCTTGCCTTGAAATATTCTAGATGGAATGAAAGCTTGCAGGGAATGAAGGAACAAGAAAAAAACCTTGAAAATATTAGGATGCAGAGGGAAGAGGTGTCAATGATAAAGAGAACCAGTTAACATCTTTGACTGAAACTCTAGTCAAAATGATAAATGTGCCTTCTATCTCTAGAGAAGATTAAACACGTTGTCAATTTTGAATTAGATAAAAGAGTATCGCTGGAAATGAAGACCTGCATTATCAGACAAAGGTAAATTTGATAAAATTTATCTGTAAATTCAAATATTACTTTAAACACACTGGAAAGGAGATAAAAAGTGACATTTAGAGAGTTCTGTGAAGAAAATCAAATCAACGAAAAACTTGCAGGTTAAAACAAATGTCTGGAAATTGAGCAAACATCTGTACAGCAGGAAAATGGACATTTAGAAAAGCAGATTCAAAGCCTTCACCAAAAACTGCAATTCTTCCTGAAGAACATCAACAAAACGTCCTGCAACTTCACTGTGAATCAATCCAGCAGGGAACTGACCACTTGATATTTCAAGGTGAAAGATATTTCAAGGTGCATGAAAACATCTCTTTTATACAACAAGAGGTTGACACAGAAATATGGCTGAACAACTGGAAAATGAACTGGAGAGCACTGCTTCTTATCTATTTTAGGCTTTTCTTTAGGTATTTGAACTTGTTAATAATTATGACTATAATAATTTTATATGTTAATTATTGTTTCCTTTCTTCCTTCCCCCTTCTTTTTTCATTTAATTATTCTATGTGTATAATGTCTGAGAAATGGCTGTAACAAGAAGATAAAATATTTTTCATCACATATTTGCCTTTTACTTTGAATATCTTAAGTTCTGAAGGGGAGAGAGCATTTGGAGAGTGAATAAAATCTTTGGAGCATGATGATGAGAGTAGTGTTCCCCCAAAACCTATCACCCCACAAAATCCCAGATGACTGAACATGCCCAACCAGACCCTTTAGAATTGGAGAAGGAAGAAGAGAATGACCTTGGCTGGGTATTGTAGAAAATATCGCTGGAGAGGGAATGGCAGTAACATAGGTTTAGGAAGAAATCCCCAAATCAACCTTTAGAACAGTTTCCAGTGCCTGACATATGGCTGTGGAACAGCAGCAAGCTGATGGACCTATGATTCATGAAGATCACAACCATGTCTGTTGCAAGGTATAAGCACAAGTACAGAAATCCACACCCTGACAAAGCCTTCAAAGTATGGAGGACCCCCCCTCCACCCCCACCGCCAGGAGCATGACACCATGCAGCAAGGAACCCTCAATGAAACTAGCATATATATATATATATATATACACACACACATATATATATACACACACATAAATATATATATATACTTATCAGCTTCCTCAAAAAACACACACACATACACATTAATAGCCATTTTATTATATCTGGCATGTTTCTTCATTTTAGCCTCATCCCTGTAGTCATTTGTGAACTCTTCAGAAATTAAGGAACAGTATCACAGCTCCCAGGCTGTCATTTCAGGTGAGAATGAGGTGACATCTCAGTTGCTGATCTTTATTGTTACTGAAATTCTGTGGGATGCTCAAAATTAACAGATATATCTTTTCTCAGGTTTATCCTTTTGTGAGTAATATTTCACTAAATTTGGGGTGTATTTTTCATAATGAGATTTAGAAATTAGGTTTTATAAAGGTTAGTTTTTTTTTTAATAAACTTAATGTCACCTCTAACTATCATACTAAAAGTAAATAAACAAGCATATACTATAACTAAATGAGTACAAAGTGATCTCACTGTTACAGCAACCACATTAGGAGAAAGAAAATAGGCAGCAACCAACCTCTCACACCATCACATGTTGCAACGAAGGGAAGCGTAATCATAAATGAGATTTTGATTTATAGTATGAATCACCAATGTTGCCTTTGCCCTATTTTTTTTTCTTTTTCCTTTTATAATAATAATTTGCACATAGTAAAATGAATCATTTTAGTGTACAGTCCTGGGTGTTTTGACAGATGAATACACTGCATATTGATCTCACCAAGCAAGATATAAAACACTCCAAGAAATTACTCCCTGACTCTTTAATCAACCACTTCCCAACCCCAGCCTCTAGCAATGACTGACCTAGGAGCATTGCCCATATAAATGGAATTACTAGGTAGCTTTTAGAGGCTAACTTCTTACACTAGCATAATACCATTGAAGTTATTTCTTTAAAATGCCATATATGTGTTAAGGCTATCGTGTGGCCTCTTCAGCAGTACTTCTTTACAAACACAGTTCAATGTTTTTGCTTATCCCAAGAAATTGACCTTTTTTTAAAATTTAATGGGGCATTTAAAGCTGACTAAAAAATAACTTGCCAATTACTATGCACTTTCTGGGAATCAAGGATAGAGTGCAATGAAAGTGACACTGTGGGGATGATATGCTTGTCGTGGAATTGAATTGATAACCCTTTCATCATTGAATTTATTTCACCTGCATCATTAAATGGCTTTTACCTGTCAGAAATGATGTGGGAGGGCAGCCCAAGAAGTTGAAATGGCATGAGCAGACATGGAAGTATGAGATCATGTAGTACATTTTGAAATCATACAGCAATAGAGTATAGTTATAGAAATGTGTGCATAAGCCCCAATTACCTAATATTTCAAATGAGTTTGGCTGTAGGATTACAAGACTGCTCTTTGTTCTGATATTTTATATTCTTGGTCTAATATTAATGAATGTGTGATATGCACAGAAATATAGTCTTGAATAACTTACAAATAGGTAGTTGAAAATGTGTTAATTATCAAACCTTTTCTTGAGGTATTAGGCAATTAGAGTCAATTGTAAATATTATATATACCAACTTAGGCTTTTCTGTTTTGTTTATTTTTAAATATTTGAAGGAGAAAATATAACTGAGAGAAAAAGGATTTAAGCAGGTAGTTTTCTTTATCTACAATCTCGTGTCAAAGAAGACACCTGTCTCAGCTGGTGTCATAGGAGCAGCTCTGGCAGCTGGATACCCTGTTCTGGGCTTTATTCCTGACCCTCTCATGAACCTGCCGGATTTATCCACTAAAAACCTTGACCTATCTTTCCACATCACTAAAATTCATACTTTTATTAACTTCAATTTAATTAAACAAATGTGTTTTGAGAGTCTATGAGCTAACCCTGGGGATAACATGTTGACTCAGTACTCTACCATCAAGGAGCTCAGTTTGGTGGATAAACAGGGAGATGCAGATTTTTACTGCAGTGGGTGGTGATGAGAGCTGTGAGAATGGTTAAGTACAGTGGGGTATGGGAATCTGTCTTGGTAGGTGTAGAACACTCTGGGAGAAAAAGGTGTCTCAACTGACACTAAGCTTAGGTAGGAAAGAGTCAGGTAAAAGGTACAGAGCAGAAAGACTTCCTGCTGGAGATCAGTATATGCAGAGTATGAGGAAGAGCTTGTTCTGTCTAGAGAAATGCAAGCCATTTGGTGTGACTGGAGAGCTGTATACTGCTGATAGAATAAGCAGAAAAATCCTGGGGAGCAGCACCCTGAGGAGTCCTGTGGGTTATCTATGACCTTTGTGCCCTCCCCAGAGGGCACTGGGGAACCATCCAGAGTTTAAATAAGGCTGGGGGCAAGGATAAAGACACATGACACATTAGGCAGTGTGTTCATTAACCTGGAGAGCGGTGATAGTGACCTACGCTATATGCTGTCAAAAGAGGGTGAAAATGAATATAATTGAGTGATATATAAGAAAAAAGAAATTTTAAAAATGTAATGCCTGTGACATGAAATAGAATCAAAGCTGTCCTCCCTTTTCTGGCTTAGGGTAAATGAGAGACATGCATTAGGAAATCATGGATAAGAGAAGACCTGAAGCAGGTGTCTGAATGGTGTAGAGGTGCTGGTTTAACAAGCGAGTTTTTGAGGGTCCATGGGGCAGCTACTCATTAGCATTTAGATTTATGAGTGGAGCCAAGGAGAGGGGTCTGTGATGAGAATTTCGACGTGACTGGCCACAAGGGTTTGTATGTCAGGACTTTCCCTTCCACTTCTGAAAGCCCGAGTCTCTACTCCTTTCTCAGTTTTCTCACTGAGGGCTAAGGTGGCAGGAGCATGTTCTGAGAAGCATATTCACCTGGGAAGGTAACCAGCACCTGAAGTTCGGGAGTTAAGAATCCGTCTGCAGGTTAGTCGGGGGCATCGTCCTTTCCTCAGACCCATGAGGCAGGATAAATGCTCGCGGCCACGCACGAGAGCGGCTGAGGTCTTACCCATCCACAGAAGGCCGAACAATAACGGACAAAGAAAGCCCAGAGATAGGAGGGCTGACGTGCTGCGGTGCGCAGTCCTCCCCGCAGCGACGACGGGGATCCCACCCTTCGCAGCCGCGATGGCGGCGGAGTCTGCGCGCCGGTGCTGACGCGTCTGGCCCTGAAGGAAAGCCGTTGAGGGACTAGAGGGTTTAGGGCAGTGGCGCCGCCTGTTCAGAGGTGTGAGAACCTGACGTCTCAAATGAGACACCAGTCTCTCTGTGCCTCTTCAGACCACATTTCTCGTCTGTCTTCCAAGTCTCCCTGTCTTGCTCCCTCTTTCCAAATAGTTCCATTGCAGCTGGTTCTCTTCAGGTTCACGGGTCGCGCATGCGCTTTTTGACTCCTGCGTGTATCTGGGAGTGTAAGTGCTGATGCCCTGCACCTTAAAGATCTTTTAATTTCCTTTAAGAAAGTTTGGTTGCGTCTGATTTGATTTTGAGGGCCTAGGGGGAAAAAAAATCAGCACCAATATTTTTGTGGACTGCAGTTGTAATGAAAGGAGAGCAAAACAACAACATGGCCACTTATGACTAGTAAGTGGCAGCCTCTTGATTCCCCTTTTGTGATAATAGCACCGGTAGAGGCTTCTTTGTCCATTGAGAATCCTAGGACCTAGCCATGGGCCCTCTCCTTCTCTGATACAGCTTTCTCACTACTTTTTATGTGTCCTATCTTATTTATCTTGTTTCATTGACAGTGTCCAATATGCAGTGGCCCATCCAAAATAAATACTAAATTACTAAATAAAACAAGCATTTATATTTACATTTCTTACTAATATTTATTACAATTAAGAAATGAAAATGCTCAACTATACTGCCAACTTGGCATTTACTTTATCGTGTATTTCAGAATTCATCACTAAAATTTCATCATGTTTGTTTTATTGAAGCAAGCTGATTGCTATCTTTTGCCTTTTAAAATAACAATTTCCATCCACCTAATTAACCATTTCAGACAACAGTCCTGGGAGTTTTGACTAATGTCTGCAGTGTGCATTGGCACTACAAGCAAGATGTGGAACAAAGCTCTCATCTCAAAATGTACCTCCTCGGCTCTTTGAAGTCAAAAACACCTCCATTCTGGCATCAGACAACTACTCATCTGTTCTCTGTCTGGTGGTGTTGGCGTTGCAGAGATGTTGAATGAATGAAGTCAAACAGTCTGTAGTTATTTGAGTCTGTCTACTTTTACTAGCATAATGCAACTCAGATTAATTTTTATAAAAATCCATATTTGGATAACAGCTCTGCTGCTGCCTCTTCAGCAAAGTTTCTTGCCAAACACAGCCTGATAGTGTCACTTACTTGCAAGAATTAAGTGTCTTTATAGTTAGAGGAGGGTAACATATTGTAAGTTTATTAAAATGCAGCTTGACAGCTATTGTGCAAGTGGGAATCAAGATCTATGGGAACAACAATAATAGGGACATAGAAGCAATGACTAACACTGTTGAGGTGACATACATACCCTGACATGGATTTATTATTTCTTCATCACTGGATCTATTTCAGCTGAAACATGAAATGGATCTAGTGAACAAGGAATAGTAGAATGAGCAGTTCAGTCAGAGGAAATAACCAGAGCAAGGGTACATCAGTATTAGAATTCTTGATGCATTTTGAAGTCATGAGTTGTACAGTGTAGATACAGGCAAAGGGGTGCACATGTGCCTCAATTTCCTAATCTGTCAAATGAGAGGGTTGAGCCATGTGATCTCTAAGACCCTTCTATATTCTGAGATTTTGTAGTCTCAAAATAATACATCTGAATTTTGCTAACACTGAGAAACTGTATTCTGGAATAGATTATGCTGTGATGAAAAAACATATAAATTTAGACTTCTGGGAAGATGGCATCAGAGTAGGTAGGCAGAGCCAACTCTCTTATAAAAACAATGGAGGAAGAGCAAAAAGCTGCCCAGGGAAGTTGCTTTGGGGATCTGCAGACCAGAAGTGTGCTGCACATCATCCAAGAGGATGAGGGACAGAGAGACAAAGAAGCTGAAACAGAGAATGTGAATTACTAGTCTCCATGGCCGGGAACAGCACTCATCTCCCACCCTCAAGGTGAACAGCCTGGGTAAAACCCGTGGTTCTCTGCAGTCAACTGAGATGGAAACATGTCTTCCTCTCTGGGAGGCAGCAGAGGGTAGAGAGTGCTTTCTCTCCAGTTAATTGGGTCAGCAAAGCTTGTTTTGAATCTCGGCTCTGGGCGGATCAGTTTCACAGACAAGTGGAGGTTGAAAGAGACGCATCCAAGAAAAGATTCAGTGACACATACTATCTGTTGACAGGCTGGGAAAATGCAGGAAGGAAAAATGATTTTTGACTTCTTTCGTGTCCCAGACCCTTTGGATCAGATCTGAACCCCAACAGTAGGTCCCTAGCTCGATTTTGACAACTTAAGCTTAGAATAAGTTGAACTAAAAATAAAAGAAGAACTCTGAAAGAAAAACCACTGGGCAAGAGAGAGAAAGTGACCATCAGAGTAAATTGACCAACATAATCAGATGCCTTAACATAAGCAGAAAGTTATAAGCCATACTAAGAAACAGGAAGGGATGGCCCAGCCAAAGGAACAAATCCAAAATCTTGATGAGACATAGGATTTAAGACAACTAATCAGTGATAATCACACAAATCTCCTAAATCAATTCAAGGAGTTGAAGGATAATATGACTAAAGAGATAAAGTACATTAGGAAGACATTGGGTGAGCATAAAGAATAATTGGAAAGCCTGCAAAGAAAAGTGACAAATCTTATGGTAATGAAAGGCACAATGGATGAGATTAAAAATATATTGGAGGGAAGTGGATGTGGCCCAAGCAAGTGAGCTCCCGCATACCACATGGGAGGTCCAGGTTCGGTTCCCAGTGCCTCCTAAAGAAGGCAAGCAAGACAGCTGATGCGACAGGCTGGTGTGGTGAGCTGATGCAACAAGATGACACAACAAGAGACACACAGAAGAAAAACATAATTAGAGGCACAACAAAGCAGGGAACAGAGATGGCTCAAGCAATCAGGTGCCTCCCTCTCATATGGGAGGTCCCAGATTTGGTTCCCAGTGCCTCCTAAAAAAAGAAGGCCAGCACACAACAAACAGACAAAGCAAATGCAAACAATGAGGGGGTAGGAAGAAATAAATAAAAATAAATCTTTTTTAAAAATTAAAAAATATATATATTGGAGGTATAAAACAGATTTGAAATGGCAGAAGAACAAATAAGTGAAATTGGAGACAGAACTTGGAAAGACAGGAGAACAGACTTAAAAAAGAATGGAAAAAAACGAACAGGATCTCAGGGAACTGAATGACAACATGAAACAAACTTATGCATTATCAGTGTCCCAGATGGGAAAGAGCATGGAAAAGGGGCAGAAAGAATATTTAAGGAATTAATGACCCAACATTTCCCAATCCTGTGGAAAACATAAATATCAATATCCAAGAAGGACAATGTACCCCAAACAGAATAAATCCAAATAGACCTATTCTGAGACACCTACTGTACAGAATGACAAATACCAGAGGTAATTAGAGGTTTCTGAAAGCAGCAAGAGAAAAACAATGCATCACATACAAGGGAAGTTAATTAAGACTATGTTCCAATCTCTCATTAGAAACCCTGAGTTGAGAAGGCCATGGTATGATGTATTTAAATTACTGAAAGAGGAAAACTGTCAGCCAAGAATTCTTTACCTGGCAAATCCATCCTTCACACATGAGGGTAAGTTTAAAGCCTTCACAGACAGACAAAAGCAGACAGTATGTTATCAAAAGACTGGACTTACAAGAGATACTAAAGGAAGTGCTGAAGCCTGAAAGGTAAAGACAAGGGTGAGAGACTTGGAGAAGAGTGTAAAAATGAAGATTATTAGTAAGGTTAACTTAAAGGGTAGGAGGTCAGTCTATAATAAGATATGACAATGGAAAGACAAAGGAAAAAATGGATGAAGTAATTAATTCTGTTACAGTAATAACATTCAATGTTAATGGATTGTACTCCTAAATCAAAAGACATAGACTGATAGAATGGATAAAAATATATGAACCATCTATATACTGTCTACAAGATGTAAGGACAAAATCAGATTGAGAGGGAAAGATTGGAAAAGATATTCCATGCAAATTGTAACCAAAAAATGATCTGAAGTAACAATATTAATATTGGGCAAAAGAGATTTTAAATGTAAAACTCTTATAAGAGATGAAGACTAAAAAGGGTAACTCATCAAGAAGAAATAACCATAATAAGTATAAATTCACCTAACGTGGGTTTCCCAAGATACATGATGCACACATTGGCAAAACTGAAGGGACAAATATATGTCTCTACAATAATAGTTGGGGACTTCAATTCACCACTCTTAGCATTGGATAGAACATCTGGACAGAGGATAAATAATGAAACAGATAGCTTGCGTAATATGATAAATGAGCTAGATCTAACAGACATTTATAAAGCATTATACCCCAGAACTGCAGGATATACATAAAACTGCCATATGATCTGGCAATCCCACTACTAGGAATATATTCAGAAGAAGTGAAATCAAGGAAGTGAACAGACAATTTCACACCAATGTTCATAGCAGCATTATTCACAATTGCTAAAAGATGGAAACAACCCCAGTGTCCATCAACCCATGAATGGGTAAACAAAGGAGATGGGAAGTTGTAAAGCATATGACAACATGGATGAACCTGGAGGACATCATGGTGAGTGAAGCAAGCCAGGCACAAAGGACAAATATTGTATGACTGTGCTACTATGAACTAAATATATTGTGTAATCTCGTGGATTTAATAACTTGAATATGGGTCACCAGAAAATAGTATGAGCTTAGAAAATGGAAAGCTGAGGGTTAACTTGTGAAGAAATGAAGTCAGGGTGCATATAACAACATGAATAAATCTTGAGGACATTATGCTGAGTGAAATTACCCAGACACAAAAGGACAAATATTGTATAGTCTCACTAATATGAACTAAATATGGTGAGTAAACCCATGGAGCTAAATTCTAATGTATAGGTTACTAGGAGATAGAATGTGGGTTGAGTTGATGCTGAATGTAAGTAGAATGTTTAATAAGGTGGATTGTAAATGCGGGGAAATGGATAGAATTGATTTTAACACATTATAGTGAGCATAATGGGATAGTCTAGTAAGGTTAATGTCAATCGAAAGAAAGCTAGAGGATAATTTAGGGACTGTATGACTATGATTTCAGTGATGGATGATGATTGTGGTTAAAGTACAAACACAAGAATGTTCGTCTATTATTAGGTTTTACAAATATGTAGACACATGGAAAAATAAAACTAATGTAGTATAGACTATGTTAACAGTTAATATTGTAAAATCTTTACAGCAATGACAAAGAAGGTACTATATCAATGCTAAAGGACAATAATGGAGGTGTATGAGGAAGTATGGAATTTTTCCTTTTGGGAGTTATGAAAATGTTCTGAAATGGGCTGAGCTGATGACAGCACAACTCTGTGATGAAACTGAGAGCCACCGGGGGGTACACTTTGGATGGATTGTTAAAGGCAGGGCACTTTATAACAGAAAGAAACCCTATGGTGAATGATGGACTGTGGTTAACAGTAAAAAATGAGAATGTTCTCTCATGAACTATAACATATACAATACTAAAACATTATATTAATAATAGGATGCTTTGTGGGAAAAATACACCAAATATAAGCTATGAGCTATAGATTGCAGTAATATTATGACGATGCTCCTCCATCAATTGTAATAAATGTATCACATCAATGTAAGGTGTTGTTGGGGTAATGTATGGGAATCCTGAATGGTGTGCATTATTGTTTTGTAAACACACAACTTCTCAAATTTAAAAAATGATAAGGAGTATATATGTATATAATTTTGTATTTTTGAAATGTGTTTAATTGCTGAGTATTTTGTTGACCTGGTAGGCAATTAGAGACTTATTGAAAGATTGTATATATCAACTTAGATTTTTCTCCTTTTTAAAATGTTTGAGAAGAACAAATTAAGAGAAAAGCAGTTGAGTTTTTAAGCAAGTAATTTGGCACCATATAAATCAAAGCCAGATGTCTTGGCTGGTCACAGAAGCAGCTCTGGCTGCTGGTGCCCTGTCTGGTTGCTGAAAAACTCTGTGCACTCAGACACTTGAACTACTTTTCCACATCAGCACATTTTATACTATTACTATATTCAAGGCAAGTAGTTTATGGATTTTGAAAATGTCTTGGTTACTGAGCTAAGCCATGAGAGAATAAGATGTTGACCCAGGCACAATCTTTATCTTAAAAGATTTCACATTTCTCAAAGAGCTGAGCATGTTAGGTACATGATACAATGGGAGAGAAATCTATGGGAAAAGTTACACGTCTGTTGGGACATAAGCCTGAATCAGAGATAGCCAGGTATAAGGTGAGGATTAGAAAGCCTTCAGTTCAGGAATCCAACTTTAAAAATGAGGGAGAGCATGATCAGAATAGAGAATTTTACATTTTCAGTGTGGCAGGAATGGTGCCTTCTGGTAGAAGAATTACCACAAATAAGGCTGGAGATAGACCCTTCCAAAAGACTCTTGTAGCTTATCTTTTTAAATGTGGGCTTGAAAGCAAAAGGAAATGGGGGTAATTTATGTATTTAAACAGAAGTGTGAGCAAGAAAAAATGAAAACAAAAAGACAAATTAGAGAGTGTGTCTATAAACCAGGTGAAGGGGATGGTGATCTGCTCATATGGTATCAGGAGACAAGGTAATGAACAGACTCGAGTGATAATAAAGAAAGACAGGGTTTTGGTATTTACTGGCTGTAGGTGTTAAAGTAGAAGGAGTCAAGAGTGATCTGCAGGCTTTTGGATATTAGCAAATGAGAGAAACACCCCTGAGATAGTCAATCATGGAGAAGAGAAGTTTTGAAGCAAGTGTGTGAACAGCGCCAAGGTCTGGTGCACTTGGTAGGATTTGGAGAGGGGATTAAGCAATGGGGTAGCTGTTCAATGGGCATTTGGATGTATGGGTCTGGAATTAGGAAAAGTTGTTTTCTGGGAGAGCTCTGGTACATTAACATACAGATGGTGACTGACCCCATGATTTGTGTGTTTTTGTGTGATAAATCCAAATTCTGGAATTTGCCTATTGACGGTTTCTGTATCTTCATTTGGTACATTTGAGTGGGACACCATTACCTGTTTTTTTGTGTGCATTGTGATTTTTTTTGCTGCAAACTGGAGCAAAAAATTCCATGTTGTCTGGAATTTAGTAACTTAAGTATCTGTTCCTTGAGCTTGTACCCAGCTAGTGTTATGACAGAGATTTCCTTGAATGCCAGATGCTAATAAAAAAGAACTAAAAAAAAAACCAAACATCTTTCCCAGACTGCCAGTTGGCTCTGTGTGGGTTATCTCCTTCAGAGCTTAGCCAAGTTTACAGGGAGCCTAAGGAACAGCCTGAGGGAAACATAGGGTCCTCTACAGTCTTTTGTGAGTAGGAACCTTGTCCTGGGCTTGTCCATGTGGTCTTTTAAAGTCTCCAGTTTGCATGGATATTTCAATTGCTGTCTTGCCCAGGAAATGTGCACTCTTTACTCCCAGTCCCAAGTTCTATATTGTATGTCTTAAAGTCAGTAATCATTTGCCCCAAGCAACTGTGGTTTGTTTTCTTACAGCATTTTTAACTGCCCTGCTAGCCGCTGCCAAATTCAAAGGAAGTTCTGGGACCAGTGAGACAGAGATGAGCTTCCTGATTCAGTGGATCAGGCTGCCACCAGCCAGAATGGCACAGATCTGCATGCATCCCAATAAGTGCAGAGGCTTATTCTGCCCCCTCTGGTGCTAGGATCAGGCACCCGCACTGGGAGCATGGGCTGACTTGTGCTGAACCAGAGAGGTGGGTCAGGGGAGGGCCAGAAAAGGTGGCATGAGGTTTTCCTAACATTATTAAGTTACCTTTATCTTGATTAGGCACTCACCCAGTTACTGCCACCCTTTCATTGTTTTTTAGAGTTCTGAGAAAGATGATTCTGCCAGGTTTTTGTTGTTGTTCAATACTCTAGTGGGGGAAGAACTCTGGAGCATCTCACTCTGCCATCTTGCTGATGTCAACCAGGTCTTGCTGATCTATAAAAGCAAAGATAATCCTGTTTAACAATCAGGTTTAAATAGTACCATAAACAGTTATTTTTCTTTGAATGCCTCCCAGGAATCTTCTTGTTTATACCCTGTTTCTAACAATGATATATACACTTGATTTTAAGAAATGAAACCTGAGCATAGTGATTTATGTTTTTTGAAATCTTCCTCCATTTAATTCAGATAATGAATCGCAAAATCTCTATCATCTAAAAAATCCTTTTATTGCAGAGCTTTAGTGGTGTTTGCCTTTTTCATTCGTGTGTGCCTGAAGTTGAAACTGCCACTCAACAGAGACATCTTATAACCTAGGATATAAGACAGGAAACCCAGTTCCCTGAAGCAAGACTGGTAATTTTCTTTGTTACTTAAGTAAGAAGAGTCTGTGTAAAGGCCTCACTTTATTGAAAAATTTATCATTAAATCCATTATTCCCCATAACATAATTTATTATCCCACCCTCTTTGGAAAGTTCCACAGTTCCACATCAACTCAGAGTGTTTTTTCTTAATTTCAAAGTAATACACTTATTATACTCATATCTCATTTGTGTAATAGTTTTTGGAGAGATAAATTCTATAGGTCCAGGTAAAACAAAAACAAACATACACATGAATAGTTGCACTAACCCAAAGAATATGATTAGACCTATATTTTCTCTTTTCTCACTATCACATAAAAATTCTCATTCCTATCTAAAACTTGATAGTAGCTTCATTATCAAAAGATTACCATATGATAGGAATGAGGCTAAGTGTTATACATTCATTATCCCATTTTACTGTCACCATAACCCCACCTAACCAGAGCCACTCATTATATCACTGTCTGGACTCTGAGGACATCTGAGGTTCAATGCTGGCCTGGAGCCAACTTTTCAAAACTTTCCTGTGCAGAACTGGAGTGTAGGGCAACAGAACACTCTCCATCTTTAACTCCATTGATGTGTGCTATTTTCTTTAAAAAAAAAACAACAAAAAAAAAACCACTGATCTAATTTCTCTAGTCCTAAAAAGAGTATCTTTTATTTTGATATAATTTGAATATAATTTTATTATTTTTAATGCAGATTAGAAAATACAGAAGTTCTAAAGTCACGAGGTTTGAAATGTTTCAGTAAGACATAAAAGCATACATTTAAAATATAAGCAAGAAAAACACATTCACTATATAGAAGGCAGGGAGATAAAAATAATATAATCTTTTAAGAATCTATGAGGGACCAGCAAACTATGGTCTGCAGGTCAAATCCAATTGCCATCTGTTTTTCTGAATAAAGTTTTATTGGAACACAAACACATTTGCTTACATATTATCTACGGCTGGTTTTGTGTACAACACAGAAAAAAAAAACAAAAATGAGATCCACTATACTCTAAATAATATGCTCAGGTATTTGTTGGAAGGCAAATCCCATGAAGCTTACAACCAAGAAAGCATAAAAGTTGAAAGCATTTTACAGATATTGTTGGACTGTGAATTCACAAAACAATGTTTGACTTTGGTCCAGATTGTAACCATTACTTTATTCCTGGTGATTTTAAAAAATGATAAAGAAACTGATATTGTTTTTCTATATCAGTTATATGAGAGCTTTATACACTGAAACAACATACACTAAAAATTTGGGGGCTTTCATCATTGCCTCATTAAATTTTTCTATCATATTTAGGCTTTGAGATGAGCACCATCTGGTCACCTCACCAAAAAGTGATTTAATTCATTTGTGTCCTAAGGAGTTGGGGGCCTTTTTTGTCAATATAGGGGACTATTGAAGAAGGTTTGTCCAACACAAACATTCTTCTGCAACATACCTTAATATTTTACTCTCAGGAACAGTTTGTAAACTTTTAAAAGGCAATTTTCCTTTCAAATACAAAAGTGAATTGTAAAAAATACATACATACATACATACATACATATAAATAAAATTATTCATCTGCCTCCTCCTGACCTTAATACTTTGCTTAATCCACAACTCAATCTTCCACATGTATAGGTGGGCTGTGGCCTGAACCTTGAAACTCACTTGCACCTCAGACCAGCCTCTGCTGATGATTCTCTCCTTCCCCCTCAGATAAGGGCTCTGTGAATGGAGTCACTCATGGCAGTTACAGTTGATGGATAGGAGGCTCATGGACTGAGACTTTCAAAGAGAAACTACGACCTGCTCCCTCCACAGGGCAACCCACCTCTGAAGACTACTATGTGAGTTGAGGTCCATCCCAATGGCGACTTTGGCAGCCATGCATCTCATGGGTAAAAATAGCAGGTCCACATAACCGAAGGGCTCTGGGTCACTGGGTCATAACTGGAGGAGAATCGCCATCATCCAGGAATGCTTGGATTGAACTGTGACACACTGGTTCCACTGGAAACCCATAAAATGTGATTACATTATTGGTTCTGATTCATTTCTCCCCATTTCTTAAAATTGAACCCATGTCTGTGATGGATTACCATTGTTGAGGTTCTTCTTTCCTTGGGGCCTTCTCACCTATTCTGACAAAGCACAAATGAGGGAAATTGACTTCTTTCATTAGCATAATGCAATTGAGATTAACCTTTATTAAAATGCCATATTTGTTTTATAGCTATAATGCAGCCCCTTCAGCAAAGTGTTTTTTCCAAACACAGCCTAATAGTGCCATTTACTTCCAAGAAATAATCTTTTTCTCTTTTAATTTAGAGAGGGGCACATTAAGCTAATGAAAATGTAACTTGACAATTATTATGCAAGTTCTATGCATCAAGATTCATGGAGCAACAAAGAGAGGAAGACAGAGAAAAATGACAGTGACGCTGTGGAGATGACATTGGTGACTGTATTATTTCACCTGAATCATGAAGAGGATCTTGCCAGTCAGAAATGAGTGGGGAGGACAGCTCAGGCAGTGGAACCAGCTTGAACAAGGGTGTGGCAGTTTAAGAACATGCAGTACATTTGGAAATCATGCAGCTATACAGTGTAATTACACAAAAAGGCGTGCATGAGCCTCAATTTCCAAATCTCTCAACTGAAAGATTGGGTCGATGCTTTCAATACCCTTCTTTGCTCTGATATGTGTAGCCTGACTCAAAAGAGGGCTGCTGGACCAGTGGTCCTGGGCTTTATTCCCAACTCCCTCATGCACCTGCTGAATAACTTTCATACATACAGGCCCTTTACCTATCATTCCACATCAATAAAATTCTTAATTTTTCTATATTCACTTTAATCAGGCATGTATGTATTGGGTGCCAATGATGTCTCTGGAACTGAGCCTTCCCTGGGGATTATATGTTGACTCAGACACAGCCTTACATTCAGGGACCACACCTCAGAGTTTGGTGGGTTAGACAGGAGGGAAATGGCAATTTTTAACACAATGGAGGTAAGAGTGTATGTATAATTTAGTCTTCTTTAGGTTGCAGTAAATTTTTATGTTGAATTATTGGGGTTGCATTGTTAGGCTATCTTGAAAATAATATTAATAAAAGCAAAAGCCTCAGTCATTTATGGCTCTCTACTTCCATGCATGCTAAAACTCACATGCACTCTTTTGTTTTATCCACATAGGAACTTTATTAGGCATATACTGCCACTAATACCATTTTACAAATGGAATAAAACTAAGACATGGTGAGGTCAAGTATCATGTCCAGAATTAACTAGATAAGAAGTTGCAAAGCCAGTTTTCAAAACAAGGATTTCTGATGCTACATTTCTTGGTCTTAACCACTGCACTGAACTCTTCACATTGTTCACCTTCCTGAAGTACAATGTGGTAGCTCTAAGAGCAAGAATCTTGGCAGCTGAAGTCACATTGTTCAGAGGCAAAGACATGTTAGGTTCAGTGAATCAGCATCTGTCATTGCTAAGCCAGGACCATTCCTGTGGGTTGGGCAAGGACCCATGCTACAACCAGAATATATAGGTTCAATATATTAAGGAAATCACAAGGGTGAGTGTGCTATCCATTATAAATCTTGGACGTCTCTCTAGTTGTCACTGGATTATGAGCTTCACTTAATATATCAAGAAATAATGGTTTTGATCTGTTAAGTAATCTGCCAAATCATTTAGGCTTTAATGTATTAGATCCCAATCCTGAATCAAAGTCAGTGTAATCCCCAATTGTAAGATATGGGCTGTAGTTAGTAGTAATATTTTGACAATGCTATTTCATAGTTTGTAACAAATGTTACACAACAATGCAAGGTGTTGGTGGTGGGGTGATGTACGGGAGTCCTGTATGATGCTATGCAGGTTTGTTTTGTAAGTTCACAGCTTTTATATTATTGTTTATGCATGTTCATGTATGAATGATATACATCAATACAATTTTATTTTAAAAATATGAAATAAAGTAACTACTGATAACATGGGAAAAAAGTCAGTGTAATCCAATAACATTTATTCTCTTTTCTGGAT
Source organism: Tolypeutes matacus (assembly GCA_026826555.1). Classification (NCBI taxonomy): domain Eukaryota; kingdom Metazoa; phylum Chordata; class Mammalia; order Cingulata; family Chlamyphoridae; genus Tolypeutes; species Tolypeutes matacus. The sequence continues at coordinate 56,018,314 of JAKSZT010053770.1, read as the reverse complement.
CATGACAATTTACACATATGCGCAATAGTTAATTTCCTGATACCACAAATATCAGAAAGTTTAGGACTTCCCTACACAGCACACAAAGTCTCCACTTTCTCTTTTAATGTCCTCGTCACTATTTCAGGCCTGAAGTGGTTGCTAAAGGGCAAATCTTTCATGAAGAAAGACAGCTGAAAGTTTCAGAAAATGGCCAACATTTTCAGACCCAATATGCATGATAGCATCTGAGAAATTGGTAGAGACTTTGACCTTATCTTTGAAACTTGTTCTTTCAATTTTATATAACAGCACTTTAAGTGGTTTTATTTAGCTTTATTTCGTCTAGCACCAAATGGAATGCATTCACATTTTTCAGGTAATCAGGTGTTTTTGTCTTATTTTGTTTTGACTGGTGTTTTGTCTATAGTTATAGGATGTAACTAATTATATATTGCAAGTCATAATTATGGGACACAAAATTCTTGGTGCCTTGGAAAGGAATGATAACACAAATAATATAAACAAGACAAGAAATGTCCCACAGCTTTACTACCTGCTACAACATTTTATTTAAGGTTTCTAGAAGAATCTAAATATATATTTAAATACAAGCATGAGAGAAAAAGAAAAACTATGAATTTCCATGATTAATGCCTTTGAAATATATGCATTGGGAAAAATTTGTAAATTACTTACCAGTGAAACCTTCAATTTTAAAAACATTATTATGTACATTTCAAATGTAAACAGTATTACTTCATTTGTATAGATGGCTGTTCAAAGGGAAAACATACAATTTTTTTCAATTCTAAGTCAAAAGAACTTCAGTATTGAAATCTCATTTCATGTCACAACACGGAAACAAGTTAATTTCTTTATTAAAATAGCTGTTTTTTAAAAGCAGCTTTATTGTATAAAAATGGAAAAAGTAATTGCCCAGGCTCTTGTAAAATAGTCTGTGGGCATGAGTTTATTTTGTCCAAATTCAAATGCTCAAGTTTTATAGTAGAGTCCATCACAGCCTTATAATACAACTCTTATTATGCTGGTGAGAAAACAAATGCATTAAAGATGTTATCAATTGTTTTTTGCAGGGGAAGCCAGGGATTCACCTAGAAGCCATCCCCTAGTCCTCTCCTACCCCCATCTGCCTTTCTAATGTGTACAGATGTTAAAGTGTGTTTCCATTCCTCAGCCCAGTGGAGATGTTGGGTGAAATGAAAAGGCCTGACTATACTTATTAAACCCAAACCAGGAACAATCAGTTTCAGCTGCATTGCAGGGTGGGAATTATCAGTGAAATGGTCCCCACCCCCTTGGTTGTAGAATACCCTGCCCTCGGGTGACACAGATTCACCTTTTCTCTCCTGCACAAAGTGGGGCACAAGGAGCTGCCATCCACTAACCCTGACCCTAGCAGTTGGCCGCCCAGGAGCCCACCACAATGGGAATCTTCTGCTGCTCTTTTGGATCCTTTGGGTTTATAAGTAATAAAGTGGTCATTTGCTCAGAGTTTCTGTTGTGCCTGAATCTGTGTTCCCACAATGCACCATAGAGCTACTTGCTCCACATTTTTCTGATAAATACAATTTATGATTATATTTATGGGCTACCTGTAAATTACTACATAAAAATGTCTATGATAGACAGAATAAAGGTTCCTGAAATATGTCAATATCATACTCACTAGAACCTGTGAATATGTTAACTTACAGGGTGAAAGGAGCTTGCAGACATGACTGAGTAAAACGTTGTGAGCTGGGAGATTATACTGGATTATCCAAGTAGTTCCAATGTAATCACAAGGATCCCTATAAAAGGGGGCAGGAGGACAGAGCCAGAGATAAAAGCTACAAGGACCAAAACAGAGGTCAAAGAGGAGGGAAGAGGCTATACTGCTGACTTTGAGATAAAGGAAGGGCCCACAAACCAAGGAATGCTAAGGCCATTAGTCAAGGCCTCTGAAAGCTGGAAAAGGCAGGAAAATAGATTCTTACTCTAGAGCAGAGGTTCTTAACAAGGGGTCCATGAGCTTGAATTGAAATTCAGAAAAAGCCATTATTCTTGAGGGGACATGTTTGTGCAGGTGTGATATATTAATTAAATAATACACAGTATAGTGTGGATTTAGTAAGGTGTCTATGGTTTTCACCTGACTATCAAAGGGGTCCATGGAACAAAAATGATTAAGAGCCCCTGCTCTAGAGCCTCCAGAAGGAATGGAAGTCTGTTGACACCTTGATTTTACCACAATGAAACTGATCTTGGTCTTCTACACTCCAGAATAGTAAGACAATACATTTGTGCTATTTTAAGCCACAAAGTCTGTAGTCATTTGTTATAGCTGCACTAGGAATCTCATAGAGTATTTAAAGAATTAGACAACTGTCTACCAGAGTAAATGCACTTGGATTTTTTTTTTTTTTTTTAACCTAAATCAATTGTGGTGTTCCTGGTGAATTGATACTTTGGCTTCAAGTATTTGAAAATCGGCATCAGATTGCCACTCCTATTTCTAATGTTACCTTTATTCTAGTCCTGTTCTTAAAAAAATACTTATTGAACTTAGATTCATTATTGCCAGGGATACAAAAGCAAACAAAAGAATCCCTACCACACTGAGCTTGCATTCTAGTTGGAAAAAACAGATTATCAACAAGGTTACAGACAAATAGAGATTCTTGTTCTAAAAAGGAAATGAAAGGTGCAATGCCAGAAAATGACATAGGGGAAAGGGCCATTTTAAACAGGGTTTTCCAAAATTGCCTCTCAGGAGGTGAAATTCAGCTGAGGCATAGATCCAACCAATCGAGCCAAGGGCAATGCTTGCCTTCTTTTAGGAACTCTAAGAAGGTCAATGGGTTGAGGCACTGCACATGTAGAGGGCTGAGGAGGGAGAGTGGGGTAGAGAAGAAATAAAAGCATTCGAGTTTGAAGAGCTAGGCAGAGCCGAGGGGCTGTAGATAATTGTACTCTGAATTTTCACCTATTATCAATTTTAGGCTGGTGAAAGACTTGGGAGCAGAGACATGGTGTGAGTTTGAAAAGCTCACCCTGGCTGTTTGACAGCAGGGTAATAGATTGGATATGGGCTGATGGAGGGGAAGATCCCCAGTGTGGTGTTTGTTGCAGTAATCTACGTGAACAGCGGTGGTGGCTGAGACCAGGACAGGGGCAGAGACTATACAGAAGAGATAGTTTTGAGGTCTGTTGGCACATCTAGTTCATGAACTGAAAGCAGGAGATGGAGGTGTGAATGACAGAACAGGAGAAGGCCTCAAGTTTGCTTCCTAATTTGTGACCTGGGATAGTGAAGAAACCTGCCCTTTTTTAGAATGGGGGAGAAAAACGAAGGATCCACATTTTAAGGGGTTTTCTAGGAACAACAAAGTAAACGAATTGTTTGGTTATTATTCTTTTAAAAATTAGGAAGGTGTTCTAAGGCTATATGAGGTAAGTACATCATGGGTAAAACATTTTTATAACATTAACTTCAAGGTATCCCTTTCCAGCTATCAAGTGATTTTCTTCATGAATGCATTTTAATGAAACAAGACTTGCTTACTCTTCCTTCTCATATGGCTTTTTCTCAGCCATAGGTTATGATGTTTAAACAATTTTTGAAAATAGTATTTTTTTAACAAAAGGAGAAAGATAAGGAATAAGTGATGAAAATTCAGCTTATGAATGAAAATTAAAGATAAGGTTTATTTAGCAAATTTTATTTGTTGGGATTCGATACCTTACTTCTGTCTTTCCTGTAGCTATTTTCAGGTACAGTCTCCATAAGTGACCACAATGGAATTATGGATCAATAATTTATAGATGGTCATGAGACTACTTGGAAAGGAAAGCAGCCAAGTGTTTTGGTCTTTCCAGCAATTAATTATTACCTTGGAAAAGATGTCAGGCTGAACTACTGATTTTTTACTTTAAAAATGAACACATCATATATATCCCTGATATTTTTTTTTATTGAATATGTTCTGCTTGGTCAAAGAATAGTCCATTTCCCCCTAAGCAAACAAATGCCATATTTAGATTTAAATTACAATTGTATTTTTCTATTTTTCTCAAGTAAAATGCATAAGCACAACTAATTACTTAAAATTTATGGCTTGTATTTCAAATTGTCTTAGACAATAATCTTTTAGTTGTAAACTTTGAAAAACAAATTCAGATTCACTTAAACATAAGGAAGTTTATAGGCAGTGCAATTGGTTTTTCATAGGGCAGGCAGAGAGGCAATACTCACAAACTGCTGGAGACCTAGATTGGAAAACCATCAGGAATGTGGGATTTCTCTTTCGCTGTCTCTGTCTGTCTGTCTCCATTTCTAGTGCTCTGTATGTGTGTGACTTTGTCTCTGTCTCTCTCACAAATTATTTCTCATTTCACATTCCCTTTGTGCAACTACCTTGGTCTTTTCTTTCTCTCACTGAATATCTTTTACTGTTTATCCACACACTTAGCCTAACATGGCTTTTCTACTGTCCTGAGTAGATTTGTGATCACTTCAAGTGAACCACCCAATTAACCAGAGGAATCCTGCATTCCTGAGGAATGGAATCAATTGCTGCATGCTGGGTCAGCATTGAATAAAGATGCCTCAGGGAGGGAACACAGGTGTTCTCATTTAGTAAAACATACATGTGTTTTATAAATATGTGTTTTTCAGTCAGATTTTTCCAAATTATGCTACACAATGTAATAGGCTAATGTTGAGAAATGATGTGTTTTTTATATAAGAAGATATGAGAAGAATATAATTATTGGAATTGCATCACTGTTTTATTAACAGTGATCTGATATATGCATTCATCCCAGCTACTCTGTATCAGATACTATGCTAAGTGCTGCCTCTCTAGCCCCCAACATGCCTATACACTCACATACACATGTACATTTGCTTCTTAAACAATCCCTGTGAGGTAGATATTATTATCATTATTCTCACTGCTCAAGAAAATGAGGTTAGGAGGGATTAAATGTCCTTCCCAAGGTTACACAGGCTGTATAGTAGGCAACGGATCTAGGATTAGAACACAGATGTGCTGGATGGGTTTGTGCACTTAATGATGGTGTCTTCCTTCCTCCTGAATTTGGGTCATTTGCCCATTCAAGTCCATTATCATTTTGCAAATGAATGTGAGAAGAGCTGAATTATTCTCTTTACCAAGAAAATAATAATTTAAAAATTTCTTCTAATAGGGTTTTCTTTTTATCTATTGTATCTGTGCTTACTAATTCCTGACTCCATTTCTTCTTTCCCTCACCTAATCTGAAATATTTCCCTGTCAGTGATGTTTATTGCATTTTACAAGTATCATTGGTGACTATAGTTAGGGAAGTGTAAACTAAATTTTCAAAAAATGAACAAGTAAAATAAATTTGTATCTATAACAATATTTGATGACTCTCACTAAACATATCTTAAAACAGCATTTTTTTTGCTTTTTGCTTTTCCTACAGTACTATAGCTAATTTTTCAGTATATTCTTGCAGACCCAAGTCAATTTAAATTAATTTTCCATTGAGACTTGAAAAACGTACCTTCAACTGTGTTTTCTTTGTTTTTTTTTTTCCATCTTAACTCACCTTTGTAAACGAAAATTTGTTACAAGTCTAATGTAAACTCATAAACTGGTGTTCAGCCATAAAAACCTGAAGGGAAAAATGAGAAGCATTATAATTTGAATCACATGCTTAGGGATTTGTTGAAAGTTAGAAAGGGGATGCTGTCCACAATGGAACTTTAAAAGTTGATTTCATCGCTACACATATTGCTGGACAATAAATTCACAAAAAGTCTCCTGTGACTTGGTCCTGATTGTAACTAGTACTTTATTCCTAGTAATTTCAGAAATAGATTCGGAACGTTGATGTTTATTTTTTGTTCTAGTTTTATTAGCATTTATAAGTGGGAACAATGCCATACACTAAAAACTATAAATTTACATCCAGCCCACATTAAATTGTTCTTCCATAATTTGGCTTTAAGATAAAAATCATCTACCATTCCCACCAAAAAGTTATATTTCATTTTTATCCTATAAGATTGGGTTTTTTTCTGTTTATAAAAGTGAACTACACATGCATTTTGTCCACCACAAGAAATGCTTTTCCAAGATGAGTTTCTATTTTTTTCTTTCCAGGACAGATTTTAAACTTTTAAACTGTAATTTCCCTTAAAAAAAAAAAAAAAAAAGAATCACAAACAATTAAACAAATGTATTTATGCACTTTTCTACTGCTAGCCTCACCATCATGTTTAATCCAAGCTTTTAGCCTCCAAATCTATAGATGCACCTGTGGTCAGACCCCCCCAGACTACCCTCTGCAGACCATTGTGTCCTTTAAGTGAAACCTCCAGGTGAATGCAGTCCCAGGTGATGGACAAGGGGTCTCAGGAACAGAGAATGCCCAAGAGAAACTAGGAGAATGAGGTTTTATGTAAGGATATAAAAAGGTGCTGTATGGGTGGAAAGAACCGGCTCCCTCTGTAGGGGCAACCACCCTCCTCAAGACAACAAGTGCTTTGAAGACCATCCAGGGCAACCTTAAAGCCAGGCAGGGAGGTGCTGAAGACAGCAGGGCCACGTGAAGGAAGGTCCCAAGCCACTGGGCCAGCACTGGACAGCTGAGACTGGTATGGATAAACTCCTTTCCACTTCTGAAAACCTGTCACAGGGGTAGTGGAAAAAAGGACACTACTGCTGCAGCACTCAACTCTCTTGCCTCCTCCCATCTTTCCTCGCTGAGACCTAAAATGGAGCTAACTCTCCGAGCTAACTCTGAGAAGCGTGCTCGCCTTCATGGGCAAACCAGTATCCGCGATTAAGGGATCAAGAATCCACCTGCAGGGTTAATCAAGGGCACCGCCGCTCCGGACAGAACCTTGGGAGGCTTCCTTTCCTGGCGGTCCACCTCTGCAGTTTCCAGCATTACCAAACTTTCCCAAAGCATTTGTTAGAACAGCGAGACACGAAGTGCCAGCTACATCCCAGGATCTTTCCCTGGCTCTTTCCAGGTCTCTGGGGCTGCAGAAATGACATCCACGGTGCTGGAGCCACAGCCTGGAGCGGCGGGACGACAGCGAGCTCCTGAGGGCGGGCAGGAGGGCGTGCCTTTCAGACAGGTGAGAGGAAAGAAGGGAGCAGTCGCAGAGGGTTGAGCAGAGGCTTGCAAAGCTATATCTGGAAAGAACTGGCCGCGCGGAATATCTAAATTCTTAGCTTCCCTGGAGAGAAGCAGGAACGAATTGAGAAACATCAGAGATCTGATCGCTGAGGGGTGCGGTGGTCCCATCGTCCCCGCAGCGACGCCTGGGGCTCTGGCACGTCCTCGGTCCCCACCCCACAGTAGCAGAGATGACTGGAGGCGCCTGGGCATGGCGCTGGCGCTGGCGCTGGCGCTGGTGCTTATGCTGATGCTTCTGGACCGGGGTAAGGTCGATAAGGTAGGAAGCTCGGGGATGGGGGCGGTAGAGCCGCCAGGATGGTGGAGCGGAGGGACTGACTTCTCGCGTGGTACGCAGACTGTCCCTTGTGCGTTCTTACCGCTGCTTCTGGTGTTTGGCCCTGACCAACATTTGCCCTGCCCGCCTCCCACTGTCCTTGAAATGGTTACTTTACAGCCTGGTGCACTTCAGTTTTCCTTTGTGCACATATAATTATTGCCTCCTTCTCTCTTGTTCTAATATACCAGGGGTCCTGAGTTGTTGATTTTCCTACTGTCTGGCTCTTTAAGGCCTCTTAAATTTCCTATAAAAACTTTTGCTAAATCTTCCAGAAACCCTAGCAACAAGAGAATTAGAATTATCAGAAATGAATTCAGCTCCAAATTGCAGGATTTCTCCTCCCCGTGGAAATTTTTTATTGGGGAGTATTTTATCACTACAATAAATCAATAAATTAAGTTCTGTGTATGGTATCTTTTGTATATCTGTTAGAATCAGTTTTGCTACTGTAAAAGTTATCTCTTGGGAGAATAGCCGACCACCAATTCTTTTATCCAAAAAACACATCGTTTAAAACATAGTTTTTGTGAATGAAATAAAACAAAACAGCATTCATTAGCCCTTCTTACTTGTTTCTGTGCTCATACTTACAGAACAGTAAATGAAAAGTGGTTTGTTCTTATCTTTAGTTTCCTTATGTTTTTCAGAACTAAAACTGTCCTGTGTATGATCATCTGCAGCTTGAAAAAAATTATGTGCAACACATAACTGTTTAGGGTATGATTTTTGTCATTTTATCATCTTGTTGACTTTAATCTGTTTTTTTATGGAAAATTTGCTCTGTAAAAATGGGGAGCAAGCACACAATGTAAAATTTTTAAAAGAACATTAAAACTCAATGTATTAGGTCATTTCCTGAAATAATACATCTTAACAAAGAATCAGTGGTCAGCACTTTCATTGTTTTTCTTACACATTTTCCATGTATTCATGAAGAATTTTTTTTAAAAAATACATGTTTATAGCAGATGGAATGTGTTTTTTCCACTGAGACAAAATATTTCCAGAGAAAGTGACCAATATGTATAAAGGAAGATACTTCAGGGCTCACTATACATCACATCACCCCGTTTTGCCTTGTAAACTCTCTCATTAAGACAAACATTGCCCCTTTCCATGATAAAATTCATAACTTCTTTATGTTTAACAGAGTAGAGATAGAAGGGGAATTGAGTGGAAAATATGTTCATTTAACATTTTCTTTTTTCAAAACAGTTTTATTGAGATGTAGTTGAAATACCATGCTCTTCACCCTTTTAAATTGTACTATTCAATGGTCTGAGTATATTTAAAGACACATGTAGCTATCACTACAGTTAATTTGAAAACATTTTCCTCACTTCAAAAAGAAACCCTTTCGCTATCACTCCCCTGTCCTTCCCATCTCCCCAGCCCTAAGAGGCCACTAATCTTTCTGTTTCTAAAAATTTCATATAAATGGAATCACATAATATGTGGTCTTTTGTGACTGACTTCTTTCACTTGGCATGTTTCCAAGGGTCATTCGTCTTGTGGCATGTATCAATACTTTGTTCTTTTTTTTATGGATTAATAATATTCATTTGTGTGAATATACCACATTTTCACCCATTCATCAACTGATGGACATATAAATTGTTTCCAACTTTTAACAATTATGAATAATACTGCTATAAACATTTGTAGACATATATGGACATATGTTTTTAATTCTCTTCGTTTTATGCCAAAGAGTGGAACTGCTGGGCCATATGTGAACGCTATGGTTAATCAGTTGAAGAACCGCCAGACTGTTTTCCAATTTTACATTCCCATCAGCAGTGTATGAAGGTTCTGATTTCTTTACATCTTTGCCAACACTAACTCTCTGACATTTTTATTCTAACCATCCTAGTGGGTGTAAACTGGTATCTTGTTTTGATTTGCATTTCCCAATGACTAATGATGCCAAGTATATTTTCATGTGTATTTGTGAAATATGCATATTTCTGGACTTTCAAATCTACTCTATAGTTCTATAGGTCTATCTTTATATCAGTACCACAATGTCTTTACTTCGATTCCTTTTTAGTAAGTTATGAAATCGGGAAGCATGAGTTTCCCTACACGGTTGTTTTTTCAAGATTGTTTTTGACTATTCTTGGTCCCTTGAAATTCCATAGGAACTTTAGAATCAGCTTGTCAATTCCTAAGGAAAAACAAATCAGCTGGAGTGAAGCAGATATGGCTCAAGTGATTGGGCTCCCGTCTACAATATAGAAGGTCCAGGGTTCAATTCCGGGACCTCTAGTAAAGGCAAGCTGGCCCACGCAATGAGCTGGCCCAAGTGAAGAGCTGGTCCACACAGGAGTGCTGGTGCAGCAAGATGATGCAACAAAAAGAAACACAGAGGACAGACAATAGCAGAACAGGGAGCTGAGGTGGCGCAAGAGATTGAGCGCCTCTCTTCCACTCAGGAAGGTCCCAGGATTGGGGAAGAAGACAAGCAGACACAGAAAAATACACAGCAAATGGACACAGATAGCAGACAGTGAGCGCAAAAACAATGGGGGTAGGGGGTAGATAAATGAATAAATAAATCTTTTTTAAAAATCAGCTGGAATTCTGTTAGGGATTGTGTTGAATTTATAGTCAGTCTGGGGAGTATTACCATCTTACAATATTTAAGTGTTCCAATCCATGAATATGGAATATTTTTCATTTATTTAGACCTTCCTTAATGTCTTTCAATAGGGTTTTGTAGTTTTCAGAGCATAAGTTTTGATAAATGTATTCTTAAGTATTTTATTATCTTTTATGTTAATGTAAAGGGAATTATTTTCTTAATTTCACTTTTTTATTTTTCAAGTGAATAAAAACTTAATTTTCGTGGATTGCTCTTGTATCCTGCAAACTTGCTGAACTTATTTATTAGTTCTTCTAAATTTTTGGTGGATTTCTTAGGATTTTCTAGATCTAAGACCATACCTCCTATGAATAAAGATAATTTTACTTCTTCCTTTCTAATTTGGATATCTTTTTTTTTATTATTATTTCTTTTTTCTTGCCCAATTAACATAGCTAGAACCTCAAGTATGATGTGAAATAGAAGTGGTGAAAGCAGACTCCCTATCTTGTTCCTGAACTTATGGGGAAAAGCATCCAGTCTTTGAACATTAAGTATGATGTTACCTTCATCTGGTTGAGGAAATTGCCTTTTATTCATAGTTTGTTGAGTATTTTTATCATGTAAGTGTTTGGATTTTGCCAGATGATTTTTTTTTTTCTGCATCTATTGAGATGATCATGTGTTTTATTTTATCCAATTAATTTGGTGTATTATGTTAATTGATTTTGGTATGCTAAGTCAATCTTGAATTTTTAAGATAAATCCCACTTTCAAGGTGTATGATTCTTTTTATATTTCTGGATTTGGTTTGATAGTATTCTGTTGAGGATTTTTGCATCCATATTCTTAAGAAATATTGGTTTGTGGTTTTCCTTTCTTGTGATGTATTTGGCTGTTTTTGCTACTAAGGTGACACCGGGCACAAAATATGAGTTATTATTAACTATAAGAATTAAGACTTTTCCTCTAAAATAAATATTAAATAAAATTAAATAAATACATAAATAAATAATTCCTGTTTAGGTATTGCACACTCCTTAATATTGCTGATGCCATATTTCTAATTGCTACTACGTTTATTATACATTTAGCATCAGACTAGAAAACAAGTCTTCAAAGCAGTAAAACAGAGGAAAGGTAAAAACTACAAAAGCTCTTAGGAAGGAGAAATGTGGCACAGAAAGAAAAAAGCCTTACTGACTTTTTGCTAAGACAAAATTCTATTGCAGAGAAGGGATCAGAGAAAGTATTTCAATAATTCATGCAAAACTCGGTAATTTCTTTAAAAATATTCCTCTTAGTTTTTAATCAGGTGCAATATTCTTATATTGGCAGGAAGAATATTTTCATGTATTGCAGACGTAATCTCTTACTAGGATCTTAGAGTTATTTCAAAATTAGCTGAAATGAAAGCATATCCTCTGACTGCTACCTACAGACATTCTATAGAGTATCTATGTGGTGTTGAAAAATTGAGATGATCAACGTCCTTAGAACCTTCTGGATTAAAGTCTTCTTGAGAAATTTAAAGTATAATCAAGCAAGAGAAAAAAGGGAAGAGGAGACTTTTGAGGTCACTTCTAAATATATTTTTTTAAAGTTTTATTTATTTCTCTAGTTTTCCTTCTATCAATATATACAGCCCTAAACTCCCCCCTTTCAACTTTGAATACATCCATAAATCAGTGCTGTGGATTACACTCTAAATAATGTGCAACTATAAATTCTATCCTTTTCCAAACATTTACAATCAAACTTATTCAAGATTCTGCACACATTATCAGCTCCCCATTTTCTATCTTCAGTCTATCTCCTGATAACTCTAGGTTCTAACTCCATGAATTTACTCATTATAATTAGTTCATATTAGTGAGACTATACAATATTTCTCCTTTTGTGCCTAACTTATTTCACGCAACGTAATGTCTTCAAGATTCATCTATGTGGTCACATGCATCAAGACTTCATTTCTTCTCACAACTGAATAATATTCCATTGTATGTACATACCACATTTTGTTGTGGATAATTCATTGGTTGATCAACATTTTGGGTTGTTTCCATCTTTTGGCAATTGTGAATAATGCAAGTGTGAACATTAGTGTGCAAAAATGTCTGTTCACATCCCTGCTTTCAGATCTTCTGAGTATATTCATAGTAGTGGAATTGCCGGATCATATGGCAAGTCTATACTCAGTTTTCTGAGGAACTTCCAAACAATCTTCCACAGCAGCTGTACCGTTCTACATTCCTACCAGCAGTGAATAAGTGATCCTATTTCTCCATATCTTCTCCAACACTTGTAATTTTCTGTTTTTGTTGTTTGTTTTTTTAATAATGGCCATTCCAGTAAGTATGAAATAATATTTCATTGTGGTTTTGATTTGTGTTTCCCTAATAGCTAGTGATATTGAACATCTTTTCATGTGTGTTTGTTTTGTTTTGTTTTAGCCATTTGTATTCCCTCTTTGGAATACTAAGACCTGTCTTTCTTGCATAACTTTAGTAGTTGCCCTGTTGTCTCTCCTCCCTTGGTACTGGGAGGAAGATCTTTAAGTTTTGCCTCTGGCAGTTGGACAGAAAAAGCAGCTTCCAGGCCAAATACTCTTGGAAAACAACTTCCCTTTAAAAACTACGCTAATATAAGATGTTAATAATAAGAGAAACTATATGTGTGGGTGTGTGTGGGAGTTATATGGGAATTCCCCATAATTTTGATGTAATTTTTCTATTAAGCTAAAATGTCTCTAAAAGGATGTTGTTGATGTGGGAAAATGTGGGAGGGCTAGGGAGTGGGACATATGGGAATACACTATATTTTGTGTGTAACATTAATGTAATCTAAGTTTCTTTAAAAAATATATATATTATATATATAAACTTCTCTAAAATTAAAGTTTGTTATTACTTTAAAAAAAACTATAGGACTCTTCCTTTGTCCATAGTCTTTTATTGTTTCTTCTCTAAAACAGTCCCCATCTCATTCCTTTTGCTTTGCTTAGTAGTAAAAAGGGACTTGAAATATTTTAGCTAAAAAAAAGTAAAACTTTTAAAAGGTTTTTAAAATCAATATTCTTTCCTATCCAAAAGAATGCAGGAAACAGCAATATGAGGGTAATTTACAAAAATTATTTTGACTGACACTCAAATAGTTCTGGGTTTGCATTCCAGGACTTAGCAGAGGGGATCCATAGGGGCATACAAATCTGGAGGGCCACACCCAAGAGGCACCCTGTGACTTCAGGTGTTAGGAATAACCAAATCCTTTGTCAATAGCAATTAATTCTATTGGTTGTCTAAATTAAATGCCAGTAAAGTTCTTGAAGCTTAAATAACTTATACATTCTAAACAGTTTTTTTGATTCGTTTATTGTATTTATGGAAAGTGCAAGTTCAGTCACCTTTGACTTACTAAACAACCTGACATTTCAGACCTGTGTTTATTTATTTTTGTTTGAGGATTCAATTTTACATGAGGGCTGAACTATGTTTAAGAAGAAATACCTGTATAAAGACACTTATCTTCACATTCTAGCTCAGGAGTGCTCTCCTGGGGGCCACCAGATTCTTCAAAGCCCATACAGAAATGTCCATTTTGACTCATTGCACCTCCAGCAGTCAGCTGTTCAAGACCTGATATGTGACCATTCCCTCTCCCTCAGATGGTGTCGTTTTCTCCTGTTTGACCGACCTGCTAAGATGCCAACCAAAAGTGTTGAGGTATTTCAATTCACTAAGAAATATATGTGTTTTTCCCATGTAATTATTTTCATAGAAGTATCTTATAACTGATTTATTTCTTACACTTATTACATTAATTTTATATCAAGATTGATATAATTCAGAGTATTCCTATGTTCCTTATTCTAATAATAATAGCAACAGTTAATGTCATGCACCATGCATTCCAACAAGTATTTTTACCTTCAATATCTTATATATTTCACAACAAAATTAGACGAGGATAAAGTCTATCATCGTCATTTCCACTATTTCTGATGCTGTCTTTCTTAAGTGTACACTCTGAGGGCTTGAAACCTGCAGGTCTGGCACCTCCTATTCTAAGACTAAAGAGAGCTCAGCCAAGCAGTGAAATCTCAGTGTAACTCCTTGTCCCTGCAACAAATTCAATACCCCATCCTGCTGAAGCCTCCTCCTCAAACTGTGTGCAGCCAAAAAAAACCTCACTTTTCTTTATAGTTGTGAACACATAAGCATGGGTCTTTCAAGCACATCATGTTTAATTTTGTCTATTTTTGAACTTTTATAAATGGAATCATACAGGGTGTATTTTTCTTCAATTTAACTTTTCACAGAGTCCACCCTCTTGACCATATCATACACTAATTCTCATCATCCCATGTCTCATTTAACTGAACCAGCCCACGTGTCTTCTTTCACTCAAAGAACTTTGACTAATACATGTATTTCCAAAATGCCTCAAAGAATATGCACAAGAAGAATAAATGCACAGCATGATTTCTTAGGCATTCCTCAGCTTGCTTGCATTCCTTATCAAGCTCATTATAGAATTCATGTTATCTTTACCATGATTTTCAAATACTAGTTTCCCCTAATTCATTCCTAGTACAGCTCCCTGACCTGGAAGGCATTATCTTTACCTATGACACTTTTACAAGGTAGCCTTTCAATCCAAATCCTGTTTATTGGTATCACATTTCTATTCATATGATCTAATAAACCTGACATTTTTTTTGCAACTCCTTTAATTTCCAAACTGGTGGACACTTTCACATATGCATTCGCATTAAGGTAAGTAAATGTGGATGCCTACACTGATTTCAGTTACTTGATCAAAGTATGAAGGTGGGTGTGGTAGTGCAATGCAGTGTCTCCCACAGTATATCCCCTTCCTTTCCGTATCACAAAGTCTCCATCTATCTGTCCCAGCTGACTGGGTTTCTGAATGAGGCCAGACATGAGTGGGTGTACAAATGTGAAATGTGACCTGTAGTTAACACAAGCATCTGTGCAAGAAAATGTATCCATGTCACACTTGCCAAATTACAAAAGAGCTAGTCATCACACATGATTTTATTTTATATAAACATATACAGGAATTGGTTTGATATCTCTCTAAAATAGTAATAAAAAATAAACTAGTGACATCCATATATCATTTACCACTTTATAACCAGACTGGAGTGAGATCGCGTCATACAGACTTATTTCTTAATAGATGCCCATTTTCCTTTTTGTTGCTCACATTTTGTGATTTACGCAGAAGCAGAAATGTTTTCCTTGTTAAGCACATAATGTAAAAGGACCTCAGGAAAGACATCCAAATTTTAGCAGCATTTCATTTTAAATTGTGGCATTGGGCAAAGTTTTATTTTCTTTTTGTTTAGCTGCTTATTTTCTTATTACCACTTTATGAAATTTCATTTTCAGTAAACTGAAAAAAAATCAGATTTTAAAAGTACAATTCTTATATCTTTAAATACTTTATGTTATTCTATTTTGGTTGAATTAACTATGATTGAGTCTAGACCTTCACACAAGCATGAAGATGAAACAGTTTCCTGGTCTTTTCCTGGCAATCAGCAGAACACGTAATCATGCTGTACTCTCAATGATAGCCACCCGCTCAACTGAATTCAACTGCAGACCCGATATTTCCCTTTTCACCCCAAGATAATACAACTGTTTAAATAAATTTATTTTTATAATGTTTAAAGTAATACATGTGCATTACCAAAAATAAAGAAAATGAATAACATTCATGCATAATCCATCCACACAGTCATAAGTACTATTGGCTTTAGTTAGAGTTTCCTCTTATTTGTATTATTTTGTAAAGTTCATGTGACATGTTAAATCATAGATCATGCTTTTTATTCAGTTACCCTTATCAGAGTATTTTCCTATGTATTATAAATTCTTTAATACATTTGAAAATAATGTTCTGTCATAAGTACATACCATAGTTATTTAAACCATTGCCATATGCATGTACATTCAGAATTTTGCTATAAGAAGTCATTCTATAATTAGCAAATATGCATACAAATCGTCATAATTATAGCATATCTACTAAGATGAAAGTGAAATCATTGAGATTTCTTATAAGTGGAATTAGTGAGAGTTAGTGTATTTTTGAGGCTCTTGATACATGCAGTTAAATTATTTTTTTAAAACTTTACACCAACTTTCAATTCCAGTTAGAAGTGGATAAAAATACCTTTTCCAATACTGAATATACTTATGTGTTCATTAGACATCATTGGACCCAAGTGTGGTCTCCAAGTTTTAAAATGTATAATATTACATGGTTAAAATATGAAATATAATAACAATAAATATAATGAAATAAATGCAATACTATTGACAAATATTTTCTCCTTATTAACTCTTAGTTGTTTTATTTTTGAAATATTATACTTCATTCTATCAGTCATTTCCTTTATGATTTTTCCTTTGTTTTTAAGCATGGAAATAATAATATTGAGAATTATAAACTGTTTAATAATTATTGAGCCATTGCTATGTACTAGGTTTGTTATCTGCATTATTTCATTTATACTTCATGACAGCACTGTGAGGTGGGTACTGCAATCTACCTAACACAAAGATAGGGATGCAGATGTGGCTCAAGCAGTTGGGTACCCGCCTCCCACATTGGAGGTCCCCGGTTCAGTTTCCGGTGCCTCCTAAAGAAGACAAGCAGACAATGAGCAGACACAATGAGCAGACACAACAAGCAGACACAACAGGCAGGCACAATGAGCAGACAATGAGCAGACAGATGAAGGATCCATCTTGGGGGGATGAATAAAAAATTTTAAAAAAAGGATAAAGATGTTGAGAACCTTACCCAAGGTCATTCATTTAGTAAGTGCTTCAATCATTCCCAAATCAAATATAGTGTCTATTCATTTATCCTGGGTTTTTTTCCATCTAGAAATTATTTCAATAATTGACTTCAAGTGAGGCTCTAACTTGATTCTTTCTAAGTTACCAATCAATTGTTCCATCACCAGATTTTGAATGGCCCTTTCCTTTTCCTTTGATCTGTGATGCTTTCTGAACTATACATTAACTTCATATATATATATATATATATATAAATATTATTTCCAACAATTTTTCAAGAAATTTGCAAGATCAGTTTGTCTTTGTGCTGTATGTTAAGGGCAGGCAACAACTTATCTGACTGACAGATTAATAAATTCTTTGACAAAAAAATTGCCTTATTTATAATAAAATTTTTACAAATGGAATAAAGGCATTTATATTGACAGGAGAGTATACTCCTAAATTTAATATTCCTTAAAGTTATTTTTTTATAGTAAAAGCATAAGTTATTAGCTTTCTAAATGATGGATAATTTAAGATTTTTAAGGTTGTTTAGGGAAATAGTGCAAAAGCTGATTTATCTAATACATATGAAAGTAAACTGAATTTTCAACCTTTTCCTTTCTTTGATGCAAAAGATGAACCACTGTGGAATGCAAGCCCCCACCTGGTTGTCTCTGAAAGATTCAGAAACACTGCCTCCACCTGGGGATATAAATCAACTGAGAGCTTGTGCCACATGGCAGTTTTTGTTTAGCACTACCCAAGACTGCTGTTTTTTTCAGATCCCAGTGTCTGTAAGAAACTGTGGAGAATTTTTCGTGTACTTACTAGAGCCTACTCAGGGATGTATGGGCTATTGTGCAGAAGGTAAGAAAACAGGACATCTGATAATACAGTGGTAAAATGAAAAAATAATAATTTTTTTTAAAAATGATTTTTTTTTGTTTTTTTTTCCCCATTTTTTTGAATGTCCCAATCCACTAATTATATTTTATTTTTAGTTTAGTTTTTTTTTTTCCTTCTGGGTTTCCTTGTACTTATCTCTTGCATTTAAGGTTATCATTATTATTTCTTTTTCCTAATAATTTTATTTGGTTATTATATGGGCTTCATGTTCAAGGAAGGTTTAGATCACAGGGGCTGCAGAAGATCATTGGTGGGGGGCGTCTGGGATGGGGGATTCATGGGAGAAATTTCATCTGAATATACATGAAAGATATATAAAATTGTTCAAATGATCAAAGGATGGGGCATGGTTACAGTGGGTAGCCAATCACTCAGTAAATGAGGGAATCTTAATTCCCAGCCTGGAGAGCTCTGCCACATTCTCCAAGGGTGCAGCAAACAGTTCCCTGTGTGCAGAGGCAATGTCTGGCAAAAGAGGATGGCCCACTGATGGGTTCTTGCTATTGATGACTAGCCTTATGAGTCTTTGCTCTTGTAATTGAAACTTAGCCTACTGTTATGGGGTAACTAAAGGTTGCCATCTGAGACCCTCCTTGTTGCTCAAATGTGGCCTATCTCTAAGCCAAACTCAGCATATGAATGCATTACCTTCCCCCCAACGTGGGACATGACTCCCGGGGATGAGCCTCCCTGGCAATGATGGATTAATACCAAGTGCCAACTGGCAACACGATTGGAAAAAGTCCTTGAATAAAAGGGAGTAAAAAGTAAAGAGAAATGAGTTCATGTGGCTAAGAGACTTCAAAGAGAGTCAGGAGTTCATCCCAGAGGTAACGCTTACGCACATCTCAGTAGGATCTCATAGAACAGCAAAGTGGATATCACCCCACACAGAGGGGCTCCTGAGGGCTCTGGACACACCTAGGTCCTATATAAGGGGTAATAGCCCCAGAGATTGATGCCTTATTAGTGGGCTCTACTTTGGAATCTGTGCTCCTGAGAGTGACAGAGTTGGACTCAAATAAGTCCTCCCTGCACATGGTCCAACAGTCCCTTCTATTCAAACCTATATGTGATGCTGGAGTTTTTAGGTGTACTTCCAGAGACTGGAGCCTCTGGTCTACCTATGTCCCAGCTGTGCCTGGAATCTCGGTGGAGCTGCAACTCCTACCCTACAGCTCAGTGGACTCATCCAAGTCACCTGGCAAGAAGACAACGATGGGCAACGGCCATCCCAGGGAATGGAGAGAGTCTTCAGCTGCAGGCAGGATAATCCCATCCACCGTATCCATGGGTATCCACTTGGAGGTGGAGTGGACATCACCTTCCCAATCCCCTCAGGATTGGGGAAAGAGCTATGGACTAGAGTGGACTGAAAGGTATTCTGTTGTAGACATATTGTGATTCAAGCAATGGAAGAAATTATAACAGGTGGAGCCGGTGGCCACTGGATGCTTTTGGGGCAGGGAGGGGAAGGGCAGTTGAAAAACAGGGACTTTTTCGGGACTTGGGGGTTGTCTTAAGTGGCGTTGCGGTGACAGATGTAGACCATTTTACACCAGCATATACCATGCAGAACTGTGTGGGAGAGAGTGTGGTCTACGATGTGAACTGTGGTCTACACTTGGTGGCAAGGCCCCAGGATGTGTATATCCATTACGGGTGATGTGCCACATTGATGAAGGATGTTTGTGTGGGATGTTGTGGGAGGTGTGGGAAGTGGGAAACATGGGAATCCCTGTAATTTCTGTGTAATAGCTAGGTAATCTAAGCACCTTTAAAATATATATATATATATATATATATATATATATATAAAATAACATTTATATAAGCAAATGCACATATATGCATATATATTTATATATCATTTTACAAATATTGGTATGTATTGTGAAAAATTTTATTTTTACCCACAATTAAAAAAAATAAAAATAAATTATATAATCTGTTAACCATGAAACTCTTCTACTGGATTTGTGCTGTTCTCTGGAAAGGTGGTATTGACTAATACAAATCTCCCCATGAGACTTTGTCTATGATTGTTGCTAGAGAGCAGCTAAATTACTTGCTTAAATCTGCCAGAAAATTTCTTTAGGATTATTTGCCAAGATCTGAGAATCTTCAAAAATGCTTGTTGGTGTGAAAGTATCAAAGTAGACTTCTTGTAATTTTTCTCCTGAACACAATGGAGTGTGTTGAAAATTATTTGATTTTCTCATGTTCCTTTATACTTTTTCAGTTAAGGGAGGGAGGGTGATGAGTAAAGGTTATTATGAAAAAATGTGTTTTATAGTTATTTAAGTTTTCATTCACCAATATTTATTGGATGTTTATCTTGTGCTAGGAATTATTTTATATCTTGGGGTTATAGGGATTAACAGTACAGATGAGATCTCTACACTCATAAAATATGCATTCTAGTGGAATGAGTCAAACAATACTAAAGCAAAAATAAACTTGTTATAACCCAGAGAATAAAATAAATATCCATGAGTCATAACTGCAGTGGAAAACTTAATGGAGTTTTCAACAGTGAATAATATGATCTAGGAATTGTATTTGACAGGCCATTCTTCCAGCAGCTAGTGCATTAATTCAGGAGAGAGATGGCGGTGGCTTAAAGGGTTGTAGGAATGGCTTGGAAATGGCAATGGAAGAAAGGATGTTGAGTTAGGATGTTTTTCTAGTCATAGCTAATGCACTGGACATGGGAAAAAATGGAAAGAAGAGAATCAAGGGAAATACCTAGGTTTTTTTGTATGTTTGTTTGTTTTTGACTTGAATAACTGAGTTGCGAAAAGTTGGGGTACCAATATATTTGGTTGAAAAGAGAGACAAATCAAGTGTTCTGCTTTGGCCATACTATCTAAGAGGCAACATAAGATCGCCAGTCTTAGAATATTCACAAGGTTCATGAGTCTGGTACTGACTATGATGTAGATAAAGGCTGTTGAGGAATAGGGGCAACTGCTTGGAGTTCCCATAACTAATACATCATTCTGGAGTTCATGACAGAAGATTGAACTTTTAAAAAGTGGGGAAAGGGAGGCACACATTATATATAAGGGAATAAAGATAAAAATGACTACAGATTTCTCATCAGAAAAGTTACAAGCCAAAAGGCAGTGGATCAATATCTTTAAAGGATTTAAATTATTTTAAAAACCTGGCAATCTAGAATTCATTACCTGGGGAAAATGTCTTTAGAAAACAATGATGAAAGAATTTGTCATCCGCCTATCTACACTGTAAGAAATGTTAAAGGAAGTTCTTAAGACAGAAGGAAAACTACACCCCACAGAACTTAGATCTCCACAAAAGAATAAAGACCATCAGAAAGGTTAGCCACATGGGTAAATATAAAAAGGTTTTCCCTTATACTTAAATATCTTCAAAAGAAAAATATCTGCTTAAAGAAAAGAAAAAAAACATTTTCAACATAAGTAGAAGTAAAATAAATGCCAGAAATGTCAAAAAGTTAGGGAAGAGGAAAAATAGTATATTGTTTTAAGTTCCTTATATTATATTTGAAGTGGGATGCTATCAGTTGAAAGTAGGCTGTGAGAAGTTAAAGATGTATACTCTAAATCTTAGAGCACCCACTAAAATAAAATAAAACATTATAGCCAATAGTAACAGAAATAAAAAGGAATCCTAAAATATATTGAATTTTTTAAAAAGCAGGAAAAGAAGAAAAATGAAACAAAGAACCTATGGGATAAACAGAAAATAGCAAGATAGTAGATGTAAACCTTACAATATCAATAGCCACACTAAATATATTTTGCCATAGATTGAATTGTATACCCCAGTTTGGATGTGTTCTTGGTCTTAGTCCCTTCGTGTGGGTTTGGATCCATTAATAATAGGAACTCTTGAAGTTAAGATTTGGCACAACTGAGTGAGGTTGGTCCTTACTCCAGATTATTGGAGTGCTTTATAAACAGATGAAATTCAGACATAGTGAGATAAAGTCCCAGGGAAGAGTCAGAATCTGGAAATAAGCTGGAATTCAGAAGAGAAAGGAGAGGACATCATCATGAGATGGAAAAGCCAAGGAGCCCCAAGGATTACCTTACCGACACCTGGATTTTGGACTTCTCCTAGCCTCAAAACCATGAGCCAATAAATTCTTGATGTTTAAGCCAATCCATTATTTGGTATTTGTCACAGCAGATCAGGCAAAATTAACACTTATATGGTTTAAATACTCCAATTAAAAGGCAGAAATTAAAAAAAAAAAAAATTAAAAGGCAGAAATTGTCAGATTGAACGAAAAGTGGGCTTCCTAGAAAAACCCACTTCAAATAAAATGATCAAGGAGGTTAAAAATAAAAAGATCGAGGATGTCATCAACATCCTTATATGTTATGCATCACTTTTCTCTTGCTGCTCTCAGAATTCTCTTTTTATCTTTGGCATTTGACATTCAGATTGGTATGTGCTTCAGGATAGGCATATTAGGATTTATTCTATTTGGAGTATATTGTGCTTCTTGGACATGTATATTTATTTCTTTCATAGGAGTTGCAAAATTTCCAGTCATTGTTTCCTAAAATATTCTTTCTACCCCTTTTCCCTTTGCTTTTCCTTCTAGCACATCCATAGCACATATGGTTCTGCACTTCATAATGTCACTCAAATTCTGAGACACTATTCAAATTTTTCTATTCTTTTCTCTATCCATTCTTCTGAGTATGATTTTGATGGTCCTTCCTTCCAGTTCACTGGTTCTTTCTCCTGACTGTTCAAATCCACTCTTGTATGCCTTGAGTGTATTTTTAATCTCTATTATTGTGCCTCTCATTTCCATAATTTCTGTTATATTTCTTTTTATACTTTCAAATTCTTCTTCATGCTCACACATTGTCTTCTTTATGTCCTTTAGCTCTATACCTGTATTTTCCTTCTTGTGTTTCAATTGGTTTTGATATGTTTGAACTTCTTTGATTAGTTGTTCCAAATTCTGTGTCTCTTAAGTTTTCATTTTCTCCCTTGACTGAGCCATATCTTCCTGTTTCTTCTTACAGCTTTTAATTTTTTGCTGATATCTGGGCATCTGATTATATTAAGGAATTATCTCTGAAGGTCAGTTTCTCCCTTGGGTTTAAGGTAAAGGAAATATTTTATTGCTATTCATTATTTCCCAAATATTCATCAGGGAAATGGATCGGTAGTTGTCTTTTTTCTTAATATCTTTATCTGGCTTTGGTATTAGAGTAATATTGTCTTCATGGAATGAGTTTGGTAGTGTTTCTTCTTGTTCAATTTTTGCAAAGGGCTTGAGTAAGTTTGGTGTTAAATTTTCTCTGAATGCTTGGTAGAACTCACCTGTGAAACCATCTGATACTGGGTTTTCCATTTTGGGGAGTTGTTTGATAACTGTTTCAATCTCGTTACTTGTGATTCACTTGTTGAGGTCTTTTATTTCTTCTAGGGTTAGTGTAGGTTGTTTGTACATTCCTAGGAATTTTTCCATTTTGTCTACACTGTCTTGTTTCTTGGCCTACAGTTGTTCATAGTATCCTCTTATGATCATTTCTTTCTGTTGGGTCAGTAGTAATGACCTATTTTCTTTCTTTTTTTTTTTTTATTTGCATTTTCTATCTTTTTTTCTTTGTCAGTCTAGCTAAGGGTTTGTCGATTTTGTCGATTTTGTTCATCTTCTTAAAAAAACAATTTTTGCTTCTGTTAATTCTATTATTCTGTTCTCAATTTCATTTATTTCTGTCTGATCTTTGTTATTTCATTCCTTCTACTTGCTTTGTGAATAGTTTGCTGTTCTTTTTCTAGTACCTCCAGCTATATAGTTAGGTCATTGATTTTAGCTCTATCTTCTTTTTTAATGTAATCATTGAGGACTATCTCAGCACTGCCTTTGCTGCATCCCTTATGTTCTTATATGTGTGTTCTCATTTTCATTTGTCTCATGATATTTATTGATTTTTTTCTCACAATTTCTTCTTTGGCCCACTGATTATTTAAGAGTGTGTTGTTTATTTGTGAATTTCCCCTTTTCCTGCCTCTTATTGTTTTCCAACTTTATTCCACTATGATCAGAGAAAGTGCTTTGTATAATTTCGATCTTGTTGAATTTATTGAGATCTGCTTTGTGACCCATCTTATGGTCTATCCTGGAGAAAGATCCATAAGCACTTAAGAAAATTGTATATCCTGCTGTTTGGGGATGCAATGTTCTGTATATGTCCAGTTATCATATTATTCACTCTCTCTATTTCTTTATTGACTTTCTGCCCACATGTTCTATCCAGTGCTGATAGTGGTGTATTGAAGTCTCCAACTATTATTGTAGGGACATATTTATCCCTTCAGTTTTGCCAGTGTTTGCCTCATATACTTTAGAGCATCTTGGTTATGTGCACATACATTTATAATTGTTATTTCTTCCTGGTGAGTTGCCCCTTTTATTCATATATAATGTCCTTACTTGTCTCTAATAATAATTTTGCTTTTAAAGTCTGTTTCCTCTGATATAAATATAGCTACTCTAGCTTTTTGTTGTTGTTGTTGTTATTTGGTTACTGCATGTGTGGAATATCTTTTCCCACCCTTCTCACTTTTAATCTATTGGTAACCTTGGATCTAAGGTGAGTCTCTTGTAGACAGCATATAAATGTCTCATATTTTCTTATCCATTCCACCAGTCTGTGTCTTTTGTTTGAAGAGTTTAATCCATTAACATTCAATATTATTACTGTAAAGGCAGCTCTTATTTCATCCATTCTGACCTGTGGGTTTTATCTGTCATCTTTTAATTTCACTACTCTTTTTAAATTCTTAGTTCCTTTTACTGATATAATATTCATTTCAAGACTCTCTTCCAACAATCTCTCTCCTGTCTTTTCTTTTCAGGTTGTAGAAATCCCTTTAGTATTTCCTGCAAAGCCAGTCTCTTGGTTACAAACTCTCTCAGTTTCTGTTTATCTGTGAATACTCTAAACTCCCCCACATTTTTGAAAGACAAACTTGCCAGATATAAGATTCTTGGCTGTCAGTTTTTCTTTTGCAGTATCTTAAATATATCATGCCACTGCCTTCTTGCCTCCATGGTTTTTGATGCAAAATTGGTGCTTAATCTTATTGGGTATCCCTTGTATGTTATACATTGCTTTTCTCTTGCTGCTCTTAGAATTCTCTCTTTGTTGTTGGCATTTGATATTCTGATTAGTATGTCTCAGAGTTGGTCTATTAGGATTTATTTGGATGGGAATATGTTTTGCTTCTTGGACATGGATATACTGGACATGGACAGGGTTTGGAAATTTTCTACCATTATTTCTTCAGATATTCTTTCTGCCCTTTTCCCCTTCTCTTCTCCTTCTAGGACACCCATAACATGTATGTTTATATGTCTCTTGCCATCATTTAGTTCCCTGAGACCCTGTCCAATTTTTTCCATTCTTTTCTTCATCTGTTTTTTTTATGGTCACTTTTGGCGGCCATGTCTTCGAGCTCACTGATCCTTTCTTCTGCCTCCTCAAATCTGCTTTTATATACCTCCAGTGTATTTTTTTTTATTTCAATCCCATAGATCTGCTATTTTTCTGTGTATGGTTTCAAATTCTTCTTTATGCTCACCAAGTGTCTTCTTAATATCCGTAATATTTTTAACCTTCTCATTAAATTTATTAAGGATATTTGTTTGAACATCTGTGATTAATTGTCTCAACATCTTTATGTCATCTAGAGGCTTATTTTGTTTCTTTGACTGGGCTATATCTTCCTGTTTCTTGGTATGGATTGTAATTTTTTGTTGGTGTCTTTGCATCTAGCTTATTAGATGTTTTCATTCTGGGTGCAGTTTCTCTCTTTAGTTTAGAGACTTCTTTCCCTTTCTCCCTTGCTGGTTGTCTATTAGGAAGCAAGGATGTAGTTGGTACAGTAATCTGTGGAGGTTGAAGCACCCAATTTGCCCCAGGAACTGATGAGGCATGTTCCACCCTTCTCTTCTGCCAGGGGTGGGGACAGAGTCACAGCTGTGTGTAATAATACAGGTTATACAGGCCAAGACCATCTGTAGCTGCCTGGAGAGACTGATGAAGCTTCACACCCCTTCCTCCCCTACCTGGGGCAGGGAAGGAGCTTCAGGTATGGGCAGCAGTCTATGACATGTGGGTCCAAAATGACTGCAGTTTCCCAGGTAGACTGACATAGCACTGGTCCCCTGTTCCCCTCTCAGAGGTCTGGATAAACCCTCCAGAGTGCCCAACAATCTAATCCACGTGGACTGAATGTGCTGCAGTTGCCCTGAGAGGCTGAGGAGGTACTTTCCCTTCTGCCCTTTAGGAGGTGGGAATGGTACCACAGGCGCCCAACAGTTCAGTCCATGTCAGCCAAAGGTGCCTGTCATTGCCTGCAGAGGCTGAGGAAATACTAGCCCCATCTTATCCTACTCGGGGGTGGGGATGGAGCTACAGATGTCTGACTATTCAGTCTGTTTGGGCCACAAGTACCTACAATTACCCAGAGAGGCTGGGGAAACACCACTCTCCTCTTTTCCTATCGAGGTTGAGGGTGGAGCCACAGGCACCCAACAGTAGAGTTTGTGCAGGCCAAAAGTGCCTGCAATTTCCCTGAAAGGCTGAGGAAAAACCAGCTCCCTCCTATCCTATGGGGGTGGAGGGGTGGAAAAGAAATCAAAAGCAATCAATAAACCAGTTCGTGAGGCCAAATGTGCCTGCAGTTGCCCAGAGAGGCTAAGGAAACACAGCTCCTCTCCTACCCTATTGGGGTGTGGGGATGTTGCTCCATGTATCAACTATTCAGTGTATGTAGGCTGAAAGCACCTGTGATTCTTAGAGAGGCAGGTGCAGGTCCCCCCAGCTTCTTCCATGATGAAGGTGGGGGTGCAATCTGATCTGAGTAGAAAGAAGCCAGTCCCTACCATTACTGTGAATTTTAATCAAACCCACTCCCCCTTATGTCGGGTACAAAGTTAAAGTGGTAACTACTGGACTCTTTCCAACTTGGACAGGTTCAAACTTTAGCTGTTCTTAGGATTATACTTTAGCCAGCTGAATTTACTAATTAGTAGCTGAAATTTGTAGCCAGCCATCCCTTATACCTCCGTTTTTGGGAAATGGAGTTTCCAACTCCAGCCACAAAATAGTTCTGAGGCGGCTTGTGCTGCCAGTGGAGGTTGGGCACCAGCCTCTGTGGCGTGGAGTGCTCTACTCACAAATCCTCACTACAGATGGGCAGTCTCCTCCTTCAGTTCTTTCACAGATATTGCAGGATGTTCTTCTGCTCTCCTGGGGCCCCCAAACAGGAGCTTTAGATAGTTCTGTTTAGATTACTACCTGACCTGTAGGATGAACTGATTCTTGGAATCAGTTGACATCTTGCCCTGCCTCTTCTGTCTTAATTTTGAAAAGTTATTTCAAATACTGTGAAACTCCCCTACTATAATAATCCTCAAAAGAAATCATTCCCAATAGTCTAAATGATCAAATTTATGACTTTAACTTAAAGGATGTGCAGAAATTAAAATTATTTATTGAAACATTAGCCCCTTCCTGGGGCCTGTTGCTTAAATATGATATTCTAAAATAAATGAGAGATTGTTGACATATAATTAATACAATTAACAAAGATGTTTTATATGGTGAAGTAAGTCATGATGACATAAAAAACATCAGGGTAGATTTTATAATGAGCAGACCCCCAGTCTAAAAATTAACATATTTTGTCTTTTTAAAGACTATTATAATAACCCTCAAATAAATCACTCTGAATTACTTTTCCACATCTTATTCCAATTCAAATGGATTTCCTAGCCCCCTCATCTAGTATCTTTAAATAAACAATTACTGCATCTGAAATTTTCAGTTTAATTAAACCCTTTGATTTAATTTCTTAAGAGAATAAAACAATATCCTTAATAATAGTAAAATTAAATTTGGCTCTTGTGCATAATAGTTATGAGTTTTCTTTATGATGCACAAATATTATGGTAAAGTCCCTTTTCTCCCCTGAATAAACAATAAAACTCAACTACTTGTTATGCTAGCCAGCATATTTATGCAATGAATTGAAGAAAAACTGCTATGGAACATTGTACACAATTTGGGGAAGTAATACCTGCTTGAAGATATTGAGTTAAAAATCAACAAAGTTTCATAATAGATAGAAAACATGCTATTAATCACATGTTAATATTAGAATTGACAAAGATATAAAAACTGTGCTTTTCAAGGAGAGGAAATATATCTGACAGTATGTTTGTAACCTTTTTCTTTAAATAGATTTTAACAAATGTTCTTTGATCTACACTGCTGCAAGAAATCATCAATCTACCCAGAGAGCTGACACTAAGATATTGATTCAACAATTTAATTGTTATATATTTCTTTTCAATCATTTGTCATCTCTTATTCCTAATAATTATTTCTATAGATAGTTTCTCCATATTTGGAAATAAATTCAATTAAGGAGAAATTTTTTAAAAATTCAGATATATATATTTAAAAAATCAATGTATATTCAAAAGTAGTGTATTATTTTCTTCAAATTTAAATATGCCAATTTGACCTAATTTTTAAAACATTAGGAAAATATTTATTAATGTGGTTAATTTGAGAACAATTCATTTGTCATCAGGACATTGGAATATGATAACTAATGAAATGACACTTCAAAATATTTGAATGTCTATAAGGTTTTTTTCTCACATTTAGGTTAAGATCTCAGAATTTTCCAAAATCTGCATGACAGGGCTGAAAAATTAAGTTTGTGATTATAATAAAATTACCACATATATGATTAAAATATTTGTGCATTTTAGAACAATTATAAATCTTGTTTTTAAAATTTGTCATTCATATGTTTTTCCCTTTTCTGAAAAAGAACAAAACAACATAAAAGATCAAGAAGAAACCTTTCAGATACCCAGATTTAATCTTGCTAATGTCCAGAGATTAAAAATCGTAAAATCTTCCTATGTGTTCTTAGAGGAAACTTATAACTTTTTTTAATCTTGGAGAAATGAAAACAATAAGACAATTGTTTGATGCTTGATATATTCCACCAAGACATTATAATCATCCCCATAACACCTCTCTCAATCCAGAATAATTAGGAAAATTATACAAGTAAAACAGCAAGTAATTAATTTTACATTATAGCAGCCTTTTTTCTTAATTACAGGAATTATGTTTAAATTCTAACTTTTATTTGTTTAATCCATCCTTTATAAAAGGCAATTGCTTAACTATTATGTTCAAGAGCCTTTCAGGAATAGGCATATTCAAAATATATTAATGTATGTTGAGGGGCTGATAATTTACTATGGTGCCAATATTTGAGTGATTATGGGTCAAAGAAAAATATTTACTATTTGTTGATGACTAGAGAATAATCATTTTTCTGAATTTACTTCATTTTTCCTTAGTATAAATCCCTATGTTACAGCATTCATGTGCTTTTTTCTATAATCCAGCCTCCACAATTTTCTAAGAGGCCCAATTACAAAGTGTGCTTTTTCTCAACCAGGTCCAGTCAGGTCTGTCTCATTGCCACTGCCACCTCCAAGAAGACTAGAAGTTGTGGTGGAGTTGATCGATTCCAGGCTTTTCTATAAGTGTGCCTTCGATGTATCGCCTACAAACTCTGTGGGATTTCTCATAAGTTGGTCTAGAATTTCTTCTCAAGAAATCAAAGAGGAACTGAAATAAGAGAACACAGTTCTGGCATTCGCTCTTTAGAACTTGATGGCATGAATCTCAGATTTGGAGACAGGGTATGTTTAAAAACCATTGGATTTTCCTCTCTTTTCATGTATGTATTGACTTTTACAGATGGATATTTTTTTCATACCCTAAATGTATTTGGTGACCAGATTATAAAGCACTGATATTTTTTCTTTTTTCCTTGGCAATTGTTCTACTTTCAGTGATAATTGTGAGTCAGAAAACTTAGTGACTGTTCATGAGTAACCGTTTTTCACAGTTCTCTGATTATTATTGATGAATCTTTATAACTATATGTCTCTTTCTAGTTTTAAAATGATATACTTTTATTCCGGAAAAATGTTTTAAAATTTTTGAATATATACTTACCTGGCAGAGGAGACATCATGACATGAAGGTGGTTTTCCCAGGGCAAGACTTATCCATTACACTCGAGGGGTGCTGACCTCTATAATTTCCCCAAACTTGGTAAACTCAATGGCATAATTTGTGACAGTGGGGGACTGTGTTTGTGCTCTCCCCTGAAAAAAAACATTTTTTTTCATTATTACTTTTATCCATTTTTAAATAACATCTTGTGTTATTTAATGCAAAGTTACTACACTTTTATGTTGAGGCTTGAATAAGCAATATTTCATAATGGAATTTTTCCCAATTTCAAAGCAAGTTTTACAATAATTTAGCTTGTTCTATTAACTCTTATGCATAATATACCAAGAATTACTTATTTAAGGTAATAATTTACACATATTTCCTCCATAATTTTATTAAGTGATTATTGTTAACTATATTCCGAGATATTCTGCAGTGCTTCCATCTTTTTCTTGGAGAAACCACATGTACAAAGTTTACCCATCACAAGCCAAGAATATCTTGCAGACATTAAGGTATATAGCAGTGGGAATGGATCAGAAAGACTTTTTTCTCTGGGACTGTGTTTTCTAAACAGTGATCCATGAATGCTAGTTCCTGGACCTCATCACAGTCTGAATCAAAATATTGAGACCCAGGAGTATTTTTGAAGAATAATCCAGGTGATTCTATCAAGAGGTCCCTGCAGGCAAGCACTGTGCAGCTAGAAGGTCTCAGCCACAGAACTGGAGTTTGTCCCATCCTCAACACTAGTCCAAGGACAAAAATGGAATGGTTGATAGACTGTGAACAGGATAAAACCTAGTCCTGAATAAAGTCCTCATATACTCAATAAGGATCAGGGGAAGGAGGGAGAAGAAGGGACTATGAAGTCAGAATAATATAACCCCCATGGGAGGGGAAGCAGAGCTCAGACCTTGGGAACAGAGGAGCTTTTGGGTCCACATTGGTAAGTGCTTGCTTAGCAAAAAAAGCCTGCAGGTAGTCTGTTTCTAATTAGGATAACAGGGATAATATTCAATACAGAAAAACCTTTTTTGAAGACTAGCCAAGAACTGAGATTGTATAAAATCTTTATGCTTCTAATTGGGATGGGCCTGTAAACTGGAATAAGGCCAGCCTTAAGATGTAGCACTCAGTAAACCCAACTGTGGAAAGCTGGAGCTAGGAAATAGGGGGAAGATTGAGATATTTCGGGTGACAACAATAATTTTATTTATGTATTAAAAATACTTAAATTTCTAACAGAGTTAAATAAATAGACTCTTCCGTTGGTGTCATGTAGGAAACATTAGCAAACAAATGG
This sequence comes from Tolypeutes matacus, assembly GCA_026826555.1. Taxonomy (NCBI): domain Eukaryota; kingdom Metazoa; phylum Chordata; class Mammalia; order Cingulata; family Chlamyphoridae; genus Tolypeutes; species Tolypeutes matacus. The sequence continues at coordinate 55,987,113 of JAKSZT010053770.1, read as the reverse complement.
AAGAGTAAAAATAAATTGTGTTGCCTCCCTTCTCGCCTGCTCACAACAGAACCTGAAACACTAAGGCAGGGCAGAAGAGACTAGCCTAACCATTGCAGTGGCTCTATGTACTCTTCTGCATGTTGCATATATTTTTATGGGTTTCATTTTGTCCTGTTTAATTACAAAATCCCAGTGCTTAAGTTATTACTGCCAGATAATTTAGCAAAAAAAAATGAGTTGTTGAGAAAAATGCCCTTTCAAAATTATATCTTATAAATAAATTTGATTTTAACATGACTGCTCTACATATTTTTTTGTACCAGTTACACCCTCAATTGTGGACTTTATCAGAAGATGGGAAAGAATACCAATTGAAAATAGAAAGCACAATTCCTATTGCTTGTTCTGAATCCAGTGAGCGTGATCAGGAATGCAGAATATCATTAAATCTAAAAACCATTGATCTAGGTAATATACTAAATTCATTTAATTTTATTATTAAATTTCAAATAATAATGAATATTTTTCCTTTAGAAAAAGTTACTGGTATTCATATAATTAATTTACATCAAATTATAGCTCAATCATTTTAATAATACTGAAACAAATTTATGATTGTCAGAGTAATTCACACTTATCTCTCCTGGGGTTCAATGTATAAATAAAAAAATAATAATTCAGTGAACTATCTCATTCTCTTCTTCTTCTTCCTTCTTCTCCTCCAATTGTTCCCCCTTCTCTTCATTTTTCTTCATCCTCCTTATTCCTCTCTTTGCTTTGTTTTCAGAGAGTGAGGGACAAACTACTCTTTAGGATTTTCTAAATCATCTCCACTAAGAAGGTATGACAAATTACTTTAAAAGTTCATACTTGAGCAACATGGGTCTCAAAACACATTCTTCGCACTTAACTCCCTAATGTAAACTTATATATAGGATCTTTTGTTTCAGAATTATTCTATTAAATTACAAATTATGTAGATGCTATGATACCTGGCCTCATATACCTCATTATCACAGCCATCTTAGAGAGCTGAAAGCTGCTGACAGAACAAGGTGGACTATGAGAGGACAAAGGATGTTGCACCCAGGAAAAGTGATGAATAGGAGCTAGAAAGAGGAATAGAGACAGGCTCTGCTAAGATATTAAACAGTAAAGAGGCTCAGAGAATACCCAACTCCTCACTCAGATTTCAACAGCATCTTGAGCAAAACTCTGTTTTGAAATTACAGCCCAGAAATATGACATGAAACCCTCTCTCTCATACTGCTTGACACAATTCTACTTTAAGCTACCTCTGAAGTACCACATTCTATGGAATGAATAGGGAAGAGGAAGATGTTATTGATTTTTGTCAAAATTGTGTTAAGCAAAGATCTCCTTCAGGTACAAATATGTTTCAAAATATATTTGCATGTTTTTTCAATTCTTTCAACAAGGCAAGCATTGCTATAACAATATAAAAGAACCCTAAATATATATTCCTGTGTTTTGGAAGTTTGAATGTTCTAATCCTTTGACAATTGAAAATGGTTTCATTTATTAAATATTTCTGGAGAAACATTTCTGGATTTCATCATGGCTATTTCTCCACTTGTGTTCTTTAAGTTATTTTCATAGAAAACAAACTGTTGTCTTTTAGGGTATTTCTACAAGCATTATGCTGCTTTTTCACATGCTAGAAGAAAGCAATTAAGGGCCCTCATTTCATAGACCAAAGGAAATGGTATCCGGGCTAGATGTAGGCCAGATATACACCATATGCTCCTGAGGAAGCTGGTCAAGAGCACGAATGTTTCCAATGTTATTTTATGTAAATGGAAAAGTATAATTCTTAGAAAAAGTGCGTGGAGGAAGTGTTTTTCAAGAAATTTGGATCTTCTGTAGTTTACCTTTAACTAACCAATATATTTTTATTTCTGGAAAAGATGTGTGGAAGAAAAGAAGATAGAAAGTTTTAAACGACTGTTTCTTCCACCTTAGTTCTCATATCAGTTGGATGTGATGACAGAATATATAAGCAAACATACTTCCTTTGTGGCCTCAATTTTTACCTGAAACTGTTTTTTGTTACTGTTTTAATTACTTTCTTTATCTTTTTGAAATTATACAAATTCCTGGACTTCCATCTTCCTCTTCTGTTACCATTTGCTTTCAAATTATATTTCTTGCTCTTTGTTTCCTAGGATAGGGAGAATTCTGAGGTTTTGAATATATTGAGGCATTTGGGAAGTGAAAGGAGGTAGATGGTATATTACTGGGGTAGAATCCCTGTAATTTCTTTTAATTTTTCCATTTTGTTTGTTTAGGGTGCTGAACCCTGTATTAACCATTAAAAAGGCATTGATATCATTTAACTTTTAAGGACCATGAGTACATACCTAAGAAATATTGGAGAAATAGCTGGGCTCAAAGCCCAATTCTTAAACAGAAAAAAATCTAATTAATTTCCTGGTACTAGAATTATGATATACTTTGTTCTGAAAGAAAGCATCAGTTTTATTCATTACTTTTGATTTTATCCAGATATTATGAATATATATAATCTTATTGAAAATAGTTTTATGTATGTGTGTTTGTATAAATATATATACCTATTATGAAGTTAATTATTTTTAAAGATCAGATAAAATTCAATGACTTTACACAAGTTACAAATTTAAGTTGTCTATTGAAGAGGTATTTTGTGAGCACCTGGCCAAAAGAAAGAAGAAAAAAGAAAATTACACAAATATCCATATTTTATAAGAGAAAATATTTTAAGAATAATCTCTATTCAGTGTTCCACATTAATCGAATTACTACATGCTTTGGTTAGCATATCTCTAGAGAAAAATTTAAATGTATGTTTTCATTAAAATAAGTAAAGAACAACTAGGCTTAAATTTGGCACTGTCACGTGGACCTTCACCAGACGTCATCCTGTGCTAATGGAACCTGTAGCCATACTTTTGTGTACTACACTGCTGTAACAGCTTTTTCTTGAGATGGAGATAGAGTTACAAAGATTGTGATGGAACCTATAGTTCATGAGGATTTCCTATGGAACAGCTACATTCCAGGCAGCATTCAGGTTGAGAAATTGCAAAAACCTTTTGTAAGCAAGGGTTTTAAAAGATATGTCATCAGTAGAAGCGTTTAAGCTTTTCACTTCAAAGTTACTTGGTATAGCAGTTTGGCAGTTTGATGTAGTTATGAATTCCAAAAATAGATATTGGATTATGCTTGTAAACTGGTCTGTTCATCTGGGCATGATGAAGTTATGATTAGGGATTTGACTGGGCCACATCAGTAGGGCATTGAGCCCCACGCCTTGGTGCGTGGGGAATCAAAGATAAAAGACATGGCAAAGGACAGAGTTGGAGTTGTGAGTTGGAGTTTTGATGTTGGGGTCCTGATGAGGGAGAAGGCCCCGGGAAAAGAGGAGCCATTCACCTGACAATTCACAGCTGGCCTTGTAGAGAGAGGCAAAGCTTAGAGAGCCTCATAGTCTACAGCTGACCTTGTGGAGCTGAACCGAGAGAGAAATGGAGCCCCAGGAAGAGAGGAACCCAGGAAGCCTGAACCCTGAACCCCGGGAAGAGAGGAACTCAGGAAGCAAACATTGGCAGCTGTCTTGCTCCAACATGTAACAACAGACTTTGGTGAAGGAAGAAACTTATGCTTTATGGCCTGGTAACTGTAGGCTTCTACCCCAAATAAATACCCTTTATAAAAACCAGCCGATTTCTGGTATTTTGCATCAGCATCCCTTTGGCTGACTAATACACTTGGTAAAAGTTAGTGTTAAATGATTCAATTTTCAGTAGCTATATAAAAACTTTATAATAAAACAATAATTAATTGAAAACGAGTTGAGGTTACTAAACTACTGATTATATATCCCTAAATAAGAATTAATGATAATACTTTCAATGTCTTTCCTTTTTAGATCAGCGTAAAGGATGTCCCAACTACTTATGGCTATTCATTTTCTGATTCACATATAATTACATTTGATGGCAGGTAATTTCCTTAAAGTTTATTTTATTTGTTATATCTTATTTGTTATGGTTTTGTTGTTTTATTTTATACATTAAACTGCTTTATTATTTGTTATTCCTATTCACCAAAAAATCAGAAAGGAAAGGTGTTGGGGACATCATTGGCTTGTTTCAAAATACTAGTTTATTGATATAGAATTTCTGCCATAAAATCATTCCTTAAGAAAAACATGGAATATTTGTGAATCTGAAGTTGTAAAAATAAAGATGATTACAAACACAGAAAATCATTTTTGCCTAGTCACAATTTATTTTTTAAGAAAAATTATTTATTCTAGATATTTACTGCATTGCCACTGTTCATGATATTGAATTAATCTTTAAGATTTAGGCAAGATGTTTAAAATAGCACATTGTAATTATTGTAAAAACTAATCACCCCTATTTCATGGCAAGAATACCCCAGGGAAAAACTATTGTAATTATAATGAATGCCTACATACCTGCCTTTGGAAGTTAAAGTAAAATAGCAAAATAACCAAAAAGCAATCTAAGCTATTCTGCTGTTAATCTCTGCATCAAAGGAGATTCCTTTAAACTCATATATTATTCTGGAGGATTCATGACCATAAGATGTCCCTAAGGAAAATATTAAGAGCACCTCATTGCTGAGTTAAAAGTTTCTTCATGATGCAAGGTGACTAATTTCTTTTTAATTATAATGTGATCCATGTGAACAAAATTATTTGGTATCAGTGAAGAATAGATGTAGAACTCCTCCAAAAAAAAAAAAAAATAAATAAATAAAAAGATTGTATAGAACTGATCCCACATGTGAGAATACAAAATATGTGGTATAAAAATGTTATTGTCCTTAATGGTTGTTTTAAGGGCTTAAATTATTTAGTAGGAAAACCTTGAAAAAGCATGGTGATGACTTTTTAAATCTGATTCAGTACAACAAGTGTAATTGTATAACAGATAAGTGACAAACCTGTCCTCACGGAACTTTCCTTTCAATAGCTAAAGAGAGATATAAACACAATTAATAAATAAAATATAAAGTATGCCTGATTGAGATATGTGCCATGATGAAAACTTAAGCCAGGATGGAGAAGGGAAGGCTGGAAGTAGAGGTTGCAATTTATATTGAAATAGTGTGGTTAGGGAAAGCCATAAAGCGATGCTGGAATCTGGGTAAAGACATGAAGAAGGTGCAAGAGCTAGCCCTGTGCAGAGGATGGGAAGAGCATTCAGCAAGTCTGCCATGCTTGAGGAAATCAGGAAATGATGAAAAGAGTAGTGGGAGAGGTTTAGGTGTTTTTCACTACTTTGTTTCTTCAGTTCTATAAAGACAAATGTTCGTGACTAAAAAACTATTGGAAATTTAGACTTTTTTCTTGCCTCAAAATATATGTGAATGTGTGTTTAATGAGGTCGATTATAAATATTTGGAAATGAATAGAGTTGATTTAGCACATTATAATGAGAATAACTAACAGCGCTGATTTATAAATGTGATTATTGCTGAAAACAGTAGTCTAGAGATGTTAATGTTAATTCAAAGACAGCTAGAGGATAATATAGTAACAGTGATTTTGGTGGTAGATGAGGATTGTGGTTAATATAAATATAAGAATGTTCCTCTACTAAAAGGTATTAAGAATATGGTGACACCTGGGAAAAATACAAGTAAGGTAACTTATAGACCATAGTTAACAGTAATATTGTAATATTTTTGTAGGAAAGGTAAATAAGGTACCAAATCAATGTAAAAGCCCAAAAGAAAAAGAATATGGGATTTAGTTTTATGAGATATACATATGATCAAGCATTTTTTTCTTTATTTCCTTCATTAACAAAGAGACCATGGTCATGTCATCTAACCAATCTGTGCTTATTTATTTATATTTCTGAATACTAGAGAAACAATTGAGTTTGTTTCTTAGGATTAAATAAGATAAATGTGCCTGGAGATAATTTTTTAAAGTTGTGCTGCCATAATTTGGTAAGCTGCCTTTTGTCTATTTTAATTTTTGAAGTTGAAATAAAATTTACTTTAAAAATATATATAGAATGTCTATAATGTATTTAATAATTATTATTAGATAATAACCTACCATTGTGATCTTTCATACCTATTTTAATGCAATTGATTTTTGTTAATGATAGAGTTTATGATGATTTCAAGCCTGGAACATTTGTGCTTTATAAGAGTATGTCTCGTGATTTTAAAGTCCATATACTCCAGTGGGACTGCGGAAGTCTTCACTCTCCAGTGTCATGTAATTGTGGGTTTGTTGCCAAGGAAGGAGGTAACATGGTTACTTTTGATATGTGCAGACACCTGACTTTAGGGGACTGCGTGTAAGGGCATCACACTTCAGGGTTGCAAAACAAGATAAAGAAATACAAGCTGGGCCAGTAGCGAGTTATCTCCTTACTGTCCAGTTACCAGGTAAGTTATTCAGTTTCAGAACATAGCATCAGCATTAAAGCAACAAAGCATCTGGGTTACAGTTCAGTTAGTTTACAACAGTCACAGATATCTGCTTCTGGAAACTTCAAAAGGCTAACATACATCAAGGCTATAATTCAGTGAGCTGTCACAGTTACTAGTATTTTCTTTGGGGCAATATATCAGGTTAGCAATTGCCTAAAATACAATTCAGTGGACTAAAATACATTTGTTAATTTTTCAGTTACAATAGCATTTAGACTTAATTCTGATCTTAGAAGGAATAAATTTGTTTTTCATGTACCACACATAAATACACATAATGTAGTTATAACTTTTGACAAAAACTAAACTGCCTTACTTAAGATTTCAATATGACAACTTTGTGGATTATTTATAAAAATATTTTGACAGTGCCTAATAAATGATGTATTAGTCCAAGATGAAAAACATAATTAAGAATAAATGTTCAGAAAGAGCCAAATTTTTTAAATGAATAAAATATGGCACTACTTCAGGAATAAGCTGGTAGATAAGTGGAAGAGACTAGAAAGTTCAGAAACAGACCCAAGACTATTCCTTAATATTTTCTAAAGACATTATTTCATATCTGTAAGTTAACCATTTGTATTTCTAACTCTCATCTTTCAAAAAAGGAATTCTAGGTGGATAGAATTTAAATATAGAAACATGATACCTTAAAAATATAGGCACATTTCTTCTTACAGCTGCATAATATTCCATCGTGGCAACATGGATGAACCTGGAGGACATTATGTTGGGTGAAGCAAGCCAGACACAAAAGGACAAATACTGTATGAATGCGTTACTATGAACCAAATATATTGTGTAACATATTGTTTGAGTAAAAAAAAAAAATTTATATGTATCCATCACATTTAATTGAGAAATGTATATATTCATCTGTGAAAAAAAAATATATAGGCACACATTTTATAACATTGAGGTGAACAAGAACTTTTTAAATAATATTATATATTTTAGTACATATTGGATATATTTTTAAAAATTCCATCATCAAAATGCAAATAAAAAGCCAGGAAAATATTTGTTACATATAAAACATACAGTTAATATAGAAACTGTTCTTATACATCAACATTTCAAATGTATAAATCGGCACTTCAATTAAAATGAGCAAATAATATAAACAGGAAATTCACACACAAAAAATAAAACTGATAAATATGTTCCAAAGTGCAAATAACCAATAAATATATGAAAAATATCCAGCCTCATTAGTAAAGAAATGCAGATAGAAACAACGATGTTATTTCCACCTAAACTGGCTAAGATTTATAAAAGTTCTAATACTCAGTTTTAGTAAGAGTGTAAGTTTACGTTGATCTCATACAATATTGGCAAGAGTAAAATTTGTTGTAGTCTTTCTTGATGGCGTTGTGGAACTGACCTATACATGTCATTATACCAAGAAATTGTACTTCTGAGAATTTAAGAAAATAGTTAAGGGTGTGTATGACCCCAATGATGTTCATTGCATATTTTCTTTTAAGAGGGAAAGTTACAACTAATTAGTAATCAACAAAAGGTTATTTAACCAATAACCATATGTATAATGTCACAATAGATACTTTGTAGTAATTAAAATGATGGAGTAGTTGTGTATTTATTAATAAGCAAAGTGTTCATGAAAAAATAGAACAGGTGTTCAAAGGAGTTACACAAAGATCTTAATAGCTGCCTCAAATAGGGTAGGAACATAAGGTTTGTTTGGTTGCTTTTAAAATAATTTCTTTGGTAATGAACACCTACCATTTTTGCAAAAATTAAAAAGCACTATTTTTTAATTTAAAAAAATAAAAAGGAAAATAGAGTCAGAAAAGCAAACACATTTAGTATGTCTTCTTTGGTTTTTAGAGAAAAAGATGAAATCCAAGTCTTGGTCTGGGAGAGGAAATATTCCAGTATTGGAGAGAGGTAGCTCATAATTAACACAGGCTATTAGGATCATCCAACAAACTCCTTTCTTTCATTCCAGATTCCCCAAGCAACACTATGGTTACAAAATGGCTTCTGATTCTATTTGCCTACTGGTAGCAAGAGAATGTTGATTAGCCACAGTAATGATCTACCTCTCTAGAATTCTATTTCTCTGTGTAAATTAATTACTTGATAACCTAGTTCCATATGAAATAATTATTATCAAAAATATTAATTGGTAAACATTCCCCTAATGATTTAATAATGTTTTAATTTTTGTATAAAATATCTCAGGTAAGTTTACATTATTTAGAGAAGAGATTTGTGAATACTATCTCAATCAAAAATGCAATATGGAGATCAACTCTCAATCTAGCAAAATGCACATATAGTATTAAAAGGAAATTTGTAGTCTAAAGAAGATTATTATTTATTCCCTTTTCATATTGAAGGAATAAATGAGTTTTTCTTTTTTCTTAAATAAATAAGAAATAGGTTTTTCTTAATTCATATTTAATAATGTATTAAACATACTTTATTTCCATGTTGATTATTCTGGCCTTTGTTATTTCTGTTTTTCAGATTTGGTTTTCTTCTGGAACTTTTATTCGTGCTGATCTTAGTGAATGGGGCATGAGTTTAACAATCAGGGCCTCTACCTCAGCTAATAAAAACATTTTTGGACTTCGTGGCACCTTTGATGAAAATCCAGGAAATGATTTCCATGATAAAAATGGGATCAAAATTGATTTTAAAAGTTTAATAACTCTGCTGCTTTTATTAATAAATGGAGGTAAGAAAGTAAATTGTTATTCATTAGTCATTGTATTAATATTAAATACTTAAAATGAGTGATGACTCTGCCTTTTTTGCAGCATATTAGTGGAGAAAATGTTCTCGTCCAAATGACTATTCTTTTCTCTCTTTTTTTTTCTATCTGGAAGGATTCTCCTTGGAAAAAGCATGTTTGATATAATGCCAATTTCTCTGACATCCCCTGGAAAACTATTCTACTGTGCATGTTCAGTGAACACAGCTTCATTGTTTCCATCCTCCAATCATCTGGATAGTGTATCTCAGTCAGAAATTGCTTCAGGTTGCAAAGACCTCAAACATGTCAGTTCCTCTTCCTTGATACTAGAACTAGATGTCACCTCTGAATATATTAACTCAGAAATTCTTTTCAGAGGGCTAACAAGCACATGTCTCCAGAAGAAAATAATTTGAATTTCTTTCCTCCTGAAAAAAAAAACATGCAAACCTAAACAAATTGGAGTTAAATTTACAAACTCACCCTGAGAATGATAAAAAGGATGTGCCAACAACTTTGGCAAAGAAAGACGTACAGAGGGCCAGGGAAGTCACATCCAAAAAACAAGATGGAGACAACCAAATAGATGGAAACAGCAAAACTTTTCAGTTTTTTCCTTTGTTTACTTTCTAAAGTCTCAACCAAATTGACCTTGAAGAGTTTACCTATTTTTTTCCCTGAGGACCATGCTGATGAGGTCCACCAAGAGTTTGTCCCCTCATGGCCCACACCCTCAGGAGTCATGGAACACAGTACTTTGGCACTCTGTCAGCAGACTCTAGCCCACTCCAGCATAGGAAGGCACTGTCTTGCTTTCTTTGGCAAGAGACTAGACAGTGTTATAGATATGTGTGTTATTCTGTTAAAAGATGATCTTAGCTGACCGGAGGCAGGTGTGGCCCTTTTAGAAAATAAATGTGGTAAGAGAATTTTGGAAGAGGGGAAATATAACACAGAAGAATTTGGAAAGTTGATTGAAGACATTCTTTTGGTATTACAAGGCCCAAATTTATACAGTGGCAATGGGCAGTGCATGGAATGGGGGTGTGCTTGTTTCCCAGGCTTTAGTTCTTATGATTGCAGTGATTTATATGGTAGGTAAATAATATCAAGTTTTGATATTATGTATCTTATTTGATTATGGAAATGTTTTGTTCGTTTTGTGTGTGTGTTCTATAATAAAAGAGTTTTTTTTTTTTCAGATTATAAGAAGAAAAACCCAAAATTATAATAATTAGTAAATTAATAACTTCCCCAAATCTTCTCAGTTTATTCATAGTAAAAGCTCAAGTCTTTATAATGGCCTATAAGATACAATATGATCAGGCATGCAATATTCTCTTAACTCATTCCCCCTTTACTGTCACCTTTATTCACTCCATGTCAGCCATTTTGGCCTCCATGCTCTTCCTTGAATATGCCTGGTTCTCTTTACCTCAGAGCCTTTGCACATGTGGGTTCTCCTACTTGTAGTACTATTTGCCAGATACCCTTATAGCTCTTTCTCTTACTTTTTACAAGTCTGTAATCAAATGTTACTTTCTCACTAAGATCTTTCTAATCACCACAGTTATTAAGATCTAACAAGTCATAAGCTTTACTTATTTAGTCTGTTTTACTTATTTAATCTCACTACAATGCTAATTTCATGAGGGTGGAGAATTTTGTCTCTATGTTCAGTTCTGTTCCTCCAGCAACCAGATCAGTAACTCTTATGTAATGGGTGTTTTAAAATCTTGGTTATGTAAATGAAAATGAATGAACTATTTGATCATTTACTATTTCCTATTTTATTCTTGTATGTTTCATTGAGAATAGCTAAAAATAGATGCTCTTCTGTTATTTTCCCATCTGGATCTCCTTTCCTTAGTCAGCTATAATTCCATTTTTTTCTGGTCCACTTTGCAACAAAAGTCCTCCAAGGAGTTGTCTATATTCATCGTCTCCTCCCATTCTCTTTTAATTCTGCCTCATTGGGCTTTCACCCCCACCTACTTTCAAGAACACCAGGGACCTAACATAGCATTAAATCTGGTGGTCAGTTCTCAGTCCACATCTTACTTGATCTGTCAGCAGCATTTGATGTGGATGACCACTTTCTACTCCTTCACTGACCTTTCCAAAACCCTTTTTCCAGTTGGTTAGGATAAAAATCCTGATATTATCTCTGATTCCTCTTTCTCCCACATCCAATCCAGTGGAAAGTGCTACTGCATATATTTAAAACATCCAGAATTCAGCCATTTCTCATGACCTCCATTGCTACCAGCCTGGTTTGAGGCAACATCATCACTTGATTGGATTATTTCAGTGCAATCTCATGTCTATTCTTATACCCTACAATCCAAAAGTATTCTCAAAACACAGAGGCAAGAGCTAGTTTTTTTGAATATGTAAATCAGGTTGTCTCACTTCTCTGCTTGAACTTTCACTGCCTTAGCCCTATGTCATCTTTCCTCTCATTGTTCCCCTGACCTCATCTTTACTTACTCATCTGCTTGTCTGCTCAGCTCCAGCTCCACTGGTGTCCTTGCAGATCATACACATACATACCAGGCACATCCCCACCTTATGACCTTTGCTCTCGCAATTCCCTTCTGGGACCACTCTTTTCCAAGATATTCACTTGGGTAACTCCCTTAACTTTTTCAAGTCTTTGCTCAAATCTAACTTTCTCAATGATACTTACTCTAATCACCAAATGTAATCCTGCAGGTATTCCCAATTCCTCTTACCCTGTTCTCCTTTTTCTTTTTGCCCATAGCACTTCTAACATACTATATATAATTAACTTATTTATAGTGTTATTGATTATAGTATGTCCCCTGGACAGAATGTATATTCCATGATGCCAGGGATCGTTGTTTTGTTGCATGAAGTATTTTAAGTGCCTAAAATAATGCTGGGCCCATAATAGAGGATAATAAATATTGGTTGAATGAATGGATGAGTGAATGGATAAAATCCATGACGCAGTGTGACTGTGTGTGTGTGTATGTGAGAGAAAGAGGGAAAGGGCTAGAGGGAGAGACAAAGACAGAGAGAGAGAGAGTATATAGGAATATAGATAGCGTGTGAAAGTAAAGCATTAAAGAATTCCAGAAAGTCAGAAAACTACAAAAACAGAATATCTCTAAATGAGTCATTACTCAAATATAAGTACTAATAAGATTTTAATTTTTTTCCATCCCAACTTTTGTCTCTGGACATTTTTTTACTTGCTAATTGTAATTTAACTCACTTCCTTGTTTACATAAAATATGATTTGCATGCAAATATTTTTAAATACTATTCATAAAAAATTTTTAATAAGTGCAGTGTATCTGCAGCAAAAAAATGTAATTTTATAATCCTTTCCCTATTTCTGAACATTTGAATTTAGGCTGTATGCAATGTTTCCACACCTATAAATGATGCTAATATGAACCAATTAATATATAACTTTCTTTTATATGTGTTTCTGTTTAAAGACACAGAATATTACATATTGTTGATTCATTAACATTGAAATCACAACTAACAGCACTGTAACTTATCCCTGAACAAAGCTTATCTAACACACTCATTTTCTCTGTAAGCTGCATCACAGCCTTCTTGCACTTAGGAACACTAGACAGCACCTCAACACTATCCCTGGAGACCATTTAAAACAGCAAAATCACCAACAGGAAACACAAAAATGCAAAAAACATTGCAGTAGATATATTGCAAAAAGGATACTTATTTACATACAGCTCAAATAAGATGGCCTTGTTCAGTCTCAGCTGGGACCATGCATACAGGGCATCTCAAACTTTTTTGCCATTCTGCACGTGTCTGCAAATGATTGTGAAACACTGCACATGTTGACTTTGGGTTTACAAATAAATGTTCGTGAGCAGACAAGTTCAAAAATATAGAATTTGTAAATAATAAGGATTGACTATAATTAAGTGTTTTTTTCCTAGAATTAAAAACAAAAAAAGTCATTTGCTGTTGTTTTGTTTTGTTTTGTTTTGTTTTTGCCAAAGACAAGGGTCCTGAAACCACAGAAATTGAGAATACTGAATTTTGTGATGTTCAAAAATATAACTGTATGATGGTGAGAGTCTTTGGTCAAGGCTTCAAAGAATCAGCTTAAAATAAATGTGAAGTTACAAAATTGCAGGTATGTTAATTATAGATTTGCTAAGTATTTATGTCTTACAAATTATTCAAACTAATTTTATCTTGGATGAGTTTGGCGTGTCAATTAGCAATATAATCCCAAAAGAAGTTTAATCCACAAAGCTGAAAAGAAAATTAAGTTCTTTAATTTTTAAGCTTCCATTTTTCTTAACTCAAGTAAAGTTTTTAAAATAATTTCAGCAGGTATTGATTGACCTGCTGTTTTTCAGTCATATTAAGAAATTCAAACTTCAACCTTTATATGTAAACTTCTGTATGTATATGTAAAGCCAAAGAGTAGAGATAATCCGGGAATTGTAGGATAAAGAAATATGAACATTTCCATTTTACAAATCAAACATGGGGATTCAGGATTGACTGCTCTTATCATTTCTATTTCCTTTAATATGAACTTCATTCTGGAAAATTAACAAAAAATTAGTGTTTATTTTCCTTTCAGCTGCAGGAGATAGCCGTGATCACTCAATTTGATTATACCTTATTTTTATTATTCATATGATCTTTTGCTTTATTTAGTGGAACTTTGATTTTAAGGAAAACTCTTTGAGTTTCTAAAGTGTTTACATGGCTAAACTGATAACTGAAAACAAAAATGATAATTTAACATTATTTTTAATTTTTCCCTAAATTAATGAAGCAAAATACGATCCTGATTTTGTAATAGTTATTCACAAGAATTATGCTTATTTTGAGATTTTAAGAGTAGAGACTTTTTACATGAGCCAAGAACTATTTATATCAGTATGAACTAATGGATATCTGTTTTCCTTTGTGATCTCTTTTCATCAAAATATCCCCTGCACATAAAAGATACTCACAAAATATTGATAAATGGAAAAACTCGAGCTGTTTCTTCCTCATTCTAAGTTGGCTTCTCCACAGAGAAGGGTGGAAATAATCCCTATATTCTCGGGTAATAGCTAGAGTCCTGTTTCCACACACAAAATACAAGAGACCCTACATCCATCTAGGTGTAGATATCATTATTACCCCAAGATATTGCCTCCACTCTTCATCTGTTAGAGGGGACCCACTCATAATGATGTTTGCCCAGGTGGGACACACCCCTTTTAATGTGGAGATTTGTACTCTAACCTTTTTCAATCATCAAATCTTCAACAAAAGTGCTTCTGCTAGCCAGAACACTAGAAATTTCTTGCTTTCCTTTCCTTTTCCTGCTGACTCAGAATATTCAAGCATCAGTTTGCTGCGTGACCATTCTGAGGTGTTGAAAGCATTCTATAGTCATAAAAATTTTCAAAAAATCAAAATGTTAGCAACAAACTATATCCTTTTGATTTTCTACATAGCTTCCTGTACCAAGAAATATAATCAGGATTTTCCTCTTTAGACACCAATGCATTTTTAACACTGAAAAATAAACAGTTAAAGTGTAGGTTAAACATGATCTGTCATTGACCATCACCTTTATCGGAGTTTCCACCTGGGGCCTGCCCTCCTGAGTTCAGACTTGGTAGGCCCCATGATCATACGAGTAAATTCTTTATAATGTTTCTAATTTCTATGGAAAACTCTGACTAATAAGATTTTGGTACTGAGAGCGGTTCTTGAGAAATAGTATCTTAAAGATGAGATTTCTGAATTGGTGCTGGGGTTTTGGAAATTGGTTCTTGAATCATAGTATTTAAGTTACAGGATACCAAGGATAAGATTGAATATCACACAATGACTTGTATCTTGTTCTGGGAAAAGGATTAGTGCCTTCTCAGTTGTATACAGGGTAGTTGTGTCATGTTAGGAGAAAACATGACTGTTATTGTCTTTATTGTAGGTAGGATTTGAGGATATGTGTATGGGTGCCAAGTTGACAAGAAGTGGACTATGATGGCTAATTTCATGTGTCAAATTGGCTAGGTTATGTTGTCTAGTTGTTTGATCAGTGGCCTGCTTAGATCTATGATGAATTGATTGAATCTATAATCCACAAAAAACAGTGCCCTCTGCAATGTGGAGAGTCTCCTCATTCAATCAGTTGGAGGTCTTCAAAGCCAGAACTATGCATTTCAGAAGTCAGAAGAGGAATTCAGATTCAACTTTAGCATTGGTTCTTGCCAAAATTTCCAGCCAGCCAGGTTCCCCTGGGGAATTTCAACTAAGGATTTCAGCATCACCTTTATTGGAATTTTCAGCTTTCTGTGTGTTTTCTGGAGTCTAAACTTGTCAGAACCCATGGCTGTGCGACATTGTGAGCCAATTCCTTATCATATATATCTTTTGTTTTCTCATATATTTTTCTGAAGAATTTAGGCTAATATACCTTCTCTGGTACAAAGCTAAAATATACCAAGTAGTTGGAGAATTGACTGAAATTTGGTCCACCCATGGAAGTGGGGTCATGTAAGAACGTGACAGGTCCTATGAGGACAAGGTGGATGGAAAGGAGAAAGAACAGTTTCAAGTAGAGTTGGGAGATGTTTCCAACAAAATGAGGGATTATGTACACAGAAAAACAATCTAGGGTGTCAAATACATAGACAAATATTTGTTTCCTCATTACAAAAATCATTGCATATTGATCCATTCTATGTCGCCAATATTGGTAACTTCTTTGATTTGAGCCCTCAAGAAACTTTTGAGCCAAAAGAAGCTATTTACATCAAGTTAAGGTGTATACGTCTTTCATTATTCTGAATAAAATTCATTAACAATGTGATTTTTGTTTTCTCATGCATTTCTTTATACATGTTTTTAAAAATCTTATAATTTGATTATATTTAATTAACTAGCAAAATATTTACATAATTTAACAGCTGTTAATTATTTTCTCATTATGCCTTCAGTATAACAGCAATAAATGGGTCCTTGGAGAACCCACCTATGCACATATAGTTTTTCAAAACCCCAGAACTGTTGATTGCCAGCTACCCACTGATATCCAGCAATCTGAGAACATGGATCTGATGGGTGAAAAACCAATTGTGAAGTGGCAAGTAAAGGTAAAAAAAAAAAAAATATATATATATATATATATAAAGATATATTCATATTTTAAAACAAAGAAATAATTATAAATTAAAATTTCATAATAATTTTACAAGACTACATTTAGAACAAGTTATCTTATTAAAGAACTACATCTTACAGGTATCTGATGATGGTTATGGATTCAGTAATACCAAATTAATGACTATATATGATGGTGCTTGTCAAGTTTGTAGTCTCTATAAAAATGACTCATGCACTGTAAAGGTATATATCTTTTATACTTATTTTCACATTCATATCATGAGTATTTTCATTTCTGGTGCTGTTGGCATATTGACTGTGTTTTTTCCACCTGTATATCAGAAATACTAATAGAGAAAAGGCTTCCCCAAGTTTGAGTTGCTGAAATTGTAACTCTGCCTGTAAGTCTTGTTGCAGTGGCAAGAACGAGTTCTCTGCCTTTAACATTTTGAAGTGGGGGGTTGTTTATTCTGAAAACAATCAAAAGACGAAATTCAGACTGAATTACTTACTCCTTCACATATATACATATATATATATTATTAGAGAAGTTGTAAGCTTACAAAACAATCATGCATAATGTGCAGAATCACTACACATCACCCCTCCACCAACACCTTACATTGTTATGGAACATTTGTTACAGATTATGAAAGAACATCATCAGACTGTCATCACTAACTATGGTCCATAGCTTACATTTGGTGTATTTTCTGTAATTAACAGCATATATTAGTATATTATATTTGTTACAGTACATGAGAGAACACTCTTATATTTGTTCTGTTAACCACAGTCTATCTTCCACTACATAGTTCACAGTGTTATATGATTCCATGCCTTGTACAGTCTACCCAAAGTATACACTCAGTGGCTCTCAGTTTCATCACAGAGTTGTACAATCATAGTCTCAGTAAATTTTTATCGTTTTCCTTAGTCCAAAAGAAAAAAATTCCATAACCCCCTATTATTGACCCTTAACATTTATATAGTAACTTCACTTTACATATATTGTTTTTCTAGTAACAATAATGATTTTCCAGTAAGATATTTCTTCTTGAATCCTAGTCCTCTTTGTGGCAAGTGACATACATTTGGGTAGAGTTTGTAAAATGTATAAAGTAGTGTTTTTAAGGGGAGCTTTAACTGGCAACCAAGTTCAGTGGACCACACAAATATCCCCCGTGGATTACAGGATGACGGCACAGAGTGAGCTGAGTCTCCAGAGTCCCACTCTCTTCTTAATCTATATCCAGACTACTGGCTTTATCAATACGTCTCTCATAAACAAGTTTCTGATTTAACAGGAACCATAGATCTAATATCAGTTGGCTCTTCAAAACTGAAGTACATATAAACAATATTTATTTGTATGGAAACAGAAAGTACTATTATAAATTTTAAATCTTTTTTTCCTTGAGAATAGCAATCAGTGCATATCAATAAGAAGTTTCTTTTTTCAGAAGTTGCTTGAGATTTTTATTTTCTCCCAAATATTGCATTCCCTCATGAACTACAAAAAGTACTTTTTAAATGTTGTTACTCAAGTTTGTTTTAGCCTCCTGGTGCTACTTAGTTCTTTTTTTTAAATATAATTTTTATTTTTTTAAGATACTTAGATTACATAAATGTTACATAAAAAATAAAGGAGATTTCCATATGCCCCATTCCCTACACCTCCCACATTTTCCCACATTAACAGCATCCTTCATTAGTGTGGTACATTTGTTACAATTGATGAACACATTTGGGAGCAATGCCACTGAGCATGGATTATAGTTTACATTGTAGTTTACACTCTCTCCTGCACAATTTTGTAAGTTATGGCAAGATATATAATGGCCTGTATCTGCGGTTGCAATGTCATTCAGGACAATTCCCAAGTCCTGAAAATGCCCCCGTATTACACCTGTTTTTCCTTCTCCCTGCCCTCAGAACCTCCAGTGGCCACTGCCTCCATATCAATGATATAAGTTCTTACATTGCTAGAATCACAGCAAGTCTATAGTAGAATACCAGTAAGCCTACTTTAGTCCATAGTTCATTCTCCAATCCTGAGGATTCTGTGATAGTGATGCCCACTCCACCTCTAATTGAGAGGGGGCTTCAGTCCCATAGGGTACTTAGTTCTTATTTTCATGTAATGTTTCAAGTGATGTAAAGATAAATTTTGCAAAATGAGAAAAGTTCATATCTCCTGAACAAAATTTGGTCTTCCCTTGTGAAAAGTGATTGCTATATTTAACAAGCATTATTTCTGTGTGTCAGCATCTTCTTCAATTATTTTGCATAATGATAGCCATTTTCACTTGTGGATAATTCTTCCATGGATCTGTTCCAGTTTTGATGTGTTCACAGAATATAGTCAACTGCAAGAGGAAGGAAGGATAGCTGTAAACTATGTGATGTGCAGGAGGAAAAGCAGTTGTGTTGCTTTATGGAAAAAACTTTAAAAAGCACTGCCAGCATGAGTTTAGTCGTGAAAAAGAGATTTAAAAAAAAAAAAAAAAGCCAAGTTTTTCTTTCATGCAGTAATCCTGCACAGGGATAGAAAACACATGTATTTTCTTATTCCCTCCAAATTGATCCAGCCCAGCATTTAAACAAAGAGGAAATAATTTTTCTAATGTGTGTTTTTATGCAATAAATATAAAAAATACTTCCTAATCAAAACAGATTTATAATATTTATATATTGATTGGAATAATCAATATATATGTTTCAATCTTCCTATATACAGCTTTTTTTCCTAAATATAAACTATTGCTGTATAATTATTGGTATTTTCGCTTTTTTAAAATTTTCATTAGGAAAAAGTTTGCATTATTGATGGACTCTGCTACATTGAAGGGGATAAAAATCCTACCAGTCCTTGTTTGATTTGTAGATCTAACATTTCAAAATTTATTGGTCATTTTTAGAAAGTAAGTTATTCTTTATTAATCCAAATGTTTTCTTTTCTTTTTTTTTTTTTAAGTTTTGTATTTATTTATTTATTTATTTATTTATTTATTTATTTATTTATTTACCGAGAGGTCCCAGGAATCAAACCCAGGTCCCTCCATATGGGAGACGGACGTCCAACCATTTGAGCCACATCCGTCCCCCAAATGTTTTCTATGCAAGATATTTTTAGGCGGCTTTAAATAATGTGGTACATAATTGTGTTTAAGATGGGCGAGCACTGTGTTCAATTTAACATTTCTTCTAACTTCATAATTTACTTTGCTGAAAGGAAATAATGACTTTTATAAATAATTTCTGATTATATTGCAATAAGGAATAGAATTTTTATTTTGATATTTGATAAGAACAGGTAATGTGAATTATTAATGGAAGAAATGGGAAAGGTTAATTCAACCACACACAATTTGTGCAAATCCAAATAGCTACTAGCAAAACTGTCTCTCAAACAGAAGTACACAAAAGATCAGTGCATTTAGTGGAAGGGAAACATTACTTTGAAATCAAAGACCTAAGTCCTATTTTTAGCCTTACCTCTGTCAGTTTATGTGACAAAATATTTACCCATTTAACCTCCCAAGACCACAGGTTTATCACTTTTGAAATAAGATATCTGGGCTCAATAATCTATAAAGTGCCCTCCAGCACTATCATTCTGTATCTCTGTGATTATAATATTGGGTACAGCTAGTTTCTGAATATTTTGTTTCACCCAAACAATATCCCAGATTAGAGGTTTGTACCTATAACTTCTTCATTTTCCCAAATACAGCTATGTACAATTCCACATTTATGTTCCTCAGGTTCTCTTCTTTCAGTGGGAAGGTTCGGCATCATTAGCTATTATAAGATAAAATTACTTCCTCAGCCCGTATAATTTTATCTAAGGGAATCACACAACCTAATGTTTATATAGTGCTTTGTAATATTATACATGTTCAAGCAAAACTATGTTTATGTTAGACTATCTGCCAGATGATTTGTTGCTCAGGTGCAGTACTTAAGGGAATAAATACTGTGGGAAGACAATGCAAATAGTTGGAAGGATTTAGTGCAAGAGATAAGGGAAACAATGTAACTTCTGAATTGGTATCCATTTGTGTTCTGAAGGGCTACTATATGACCGATCCAACATAGATTCACATTATTCAAAAGATATAAGGGATCTTAAAATAACATCTGTACCAACCCGCTAATATTGAAGATGAGGAAACGAGAAGCAATAAACTAGGCTGCTTGTGTAAGGTATATACAGGGGCAGAACTGGGACAGAACTGCAATCTCTTGGCATCTGAGCTTCCGCATGTAGAGTGTTTGTGCCCAGTGCAATGTAATGAGGCAATTCCTTCCATCTACGAAGCCAGTGGGTAAGGAAGGGAGAGATTTTTACATATAAGACAATATAAAAAGATGATTTAAATTGTTTCATGAGCATAAAGTGAATGTTTCCTGTCCCCTTAAATAGCCAGCATTCCAGTATGTATGCTCAGCCCCTAAAAGAACCTCTGAAGACAGAAGATCAAAATGAAGAATGGCTGCCAAATATTATAACTAGGGAGGCAGGTGCAGCAAGGAAAGCTCGGGAGAGTAAATGAACAATCCAGTCATGGGTAGTAAGTAAGAAATAGAGAAAGGGAAGGGCAGAGGGAGGAAGTGAGGCTGAAAGTGAGAGGACAAAGGATAGAGCAAGAGAGCAAGCAGTGAAATGGTCAACATTGAGACAGTAATTTAAGAAAGCCGAGGAGTTACATCCAGTCTTGGCAATGCAAATCCATTTATGTAATTTATGCTATATTCAAAATGCTTTCATGATCTCATAGTAAAGTATGAAGCCTTGCATCTGGCAGATAACTTTTACAATTTAATAAGAATGAAATTGAATTTATTCAGAATGTTAAAAAAAAAAAATGTGAAGGCAGCAAATAGAAACTTTAGCAGAGTTCAAACTTTATCAATATTCCTGTCTCTGTATTTCTTAGAACCAGACTCTATTCCTTTTCTCACATGTGCACAAGTAAATATTTTCTATTACAGACAACCAACCCCCAGTGATTCAGTCACTGCAAAACAAATTACAGGCATTTTACGGGGAAACTTTGTGTACCAGTTCATGGCCTTTGATACAGAAGGTTCTGACATCCATTTTACCTTGGACTCTGGTCCTGAAGGAGCAAGTGTTTCCTCTGCAGGACTTCTTATGTGGAAAACAAAGTCACATACCCCCCAGTTATTCACTCTCCTCCTTAACAATGACTTCAATGCTGAAACTAAAGTCACACTTGAGGTAATATTTATAATTACATAAATACCATCACTTAATTCTTTAACAATATGAATAAACTTAATTTTAAATTTAAAATACAAATTGTATTTTTAATTTGTGAAGAGGAACTAAATTACTATACATTTCATAGAAAATTAAACCACCAAAATTTTGACTATTCTTTGTAAGAATTTAAAATCTTGGTAGAGGACTTCAAACCCCAGCAAGCATGGATTTAAATCACTATTTCCTAGACCATTTTATTTTGTTTTTAAGTATGATACAGATAAATAACTCATTCGTGTCTATCTCCAAGAATGATCTATGATTAATCTAAGATTGATAATTATAGTCTTTTCCTTCAAGTAACGATTATTTTAGATCTCAGATGAATTAGAAATCAAGAATATAATAATAAGATTTGAAATAACTAATGAGCAATCTGGTTCCATTTTTTAAATTGACTTTTCTTTTGTTTATGTTAGTCATGAACTCTTAATACTAATTGCTTTTGTACTCTATGTTCACTTGAAACTTGGCACACTCTTTCACACAGAAGCAATGTTATAAAGGACAAATGCATTCCACAACATGATAATCCAATAATTCAAATAATCATTTGCTCTCCAGATTTGGGACAGACCTAGGTGCCTAACAGCTTTCTACTCTAGTGATTTTTTTCAGTTCTGGTTACATTATAAAAATCGATAACCTTGTAACATTTTTTAAAATTGTGCATAGCGTTTATATTTTGGCTATGCTCTTGAGAGTAGGCATAATTACTTAATTGAACTGTGTTCTAAATATCATTTGATAGCAAACAAATATTTTTTAATTTTTTGTAAAACTGCGTTATTTTGTCTACTTAGACATAAACATACAAGCCTATCATGTTCTTCGGGCATAAACTAAAGATAATTTTATTGCAAAATAGAGCATTTACTTTTGGTTTCTTTTATAGGTGACTGTGAAATCTTTTGATTGCTTGAATTGTGGATCATGTGTGTCTGATATTAAATTTCCTCCAGGAAATGGAGCATACCTGTGTTCTGTTTGCCTGGCTTCCAGGGAGGTCTTTGAGAAGTCAGCAAGTACAGCTCTAATCCCTGTGGCCTTGGCAAATGTATTAGCGCTTTCCACAGTTATTCCTGTGATTGTCCATCTGAGTTCAGAGGTAAGTTTTGTTTCCTTGTGAGTTAAATTAGAATGTGAGCAAATTAGAAAGGAAAGATCCTTGGAACTTTCATCTGTCAATCCTTCAAGCACATTATGGTCCTAAAAATCCTAATAAAAGTCATAGTGATTATGTTTGCTATTCATGTTCCTTTTTTTTTTTTTTTGTATTGTAAATCGCTTACATATGCTCTTGAAATTTTGCCACTTTTATAATTTTAATAGCAACATTCTATATGTATATTGTGTTTTGCAGGTATATAAACATGTTTACCTATATATGGTAGTTAGAAATATATTTAAATATAGCATTATTGGAATTTAACATGGAATAATAAAGAAATTATGCAGTCACTAAAAATCACTTGAGAGGTTTTATTTATAATTCTTTAATTTAGATGGTGTAAAGTCAAAAATTGAAATCAAGTTAATTTTTAACATATTCACTAACTCATTAATTGTCCTAAAGTGTTTGATATCTGTAATTCCAAATAAGTGGGTAACTGATAACCTTTAATTTACTTAAAGCTTTTAAAAGACTCTTACAAATATTTTCTTTAAATAGATGTAAATGTTGCATAAGTAAATATGCATTTATTGAGCCGATATTTTTCTTAAAGATGCCTATTTTTAGCATATAATAGTACTAAGTAGAATATTCAGGTGTCTTTTAATTTTCTTCAACATTTTAAAATAAAAATTTCATAATTTGGGACTATGTGTATAGATACTTTTCATCTCTATCATATTGAGCTATAGACTATGTTTGAAAGAATTCAAGTTTTTCCCCCATTGATGTCTACGGATTTTACTACAATAATGGTTACTATTAATGACCATGAAATGATTGATTCAAAAAAGTTGTTAAGCATTTCAAAGAGCACCATTTTACCTTAAGAAAAAATTTTGAGGGGAATTGCAAGACTGAATTTCTTAGCAAACTGTAACATTTCCATGGAATTTCATAGCCAATGTCATCACTTAACTGAACAAGGTATCCTTAAGCTAAGCAGGCAACTAGTCTAAATAACTTTTACTTAAATCGCTAAGTTTTTGACAGCGTACAAACTACTGCTATAATATGGTAACTTTTTACTTTAAAAATATTAAAGGACTTCTTAAGGTCTCTTATTTCCAGGGCAAAATCTTATGTACTGAAGAGCCTAGTCTAATGTTAAATGGAATATAATTAATGACTTTATGTTTGATTATACCATGTATTTTAGAAGCAGTATAACTCTCCCCTTAAAATGTATGACAGCCCTTTTTGTTAAGGGTTAGGAGAACACACATAATGAGTACAAGAAATCAAATAATGAGTATCTGATTGGATTTTAAATATTTTTCATATTAAATAACTTTTAACTCTTTATTGATATTTCACTTAGGCAAAAATTGCCAGGAAGATGTTGATGAGTGTGAATTGACACCTTGCTTTCCAGGAGTATAGTGTCTTAATACATTTGGTCCTTATCACTGTGGTTCATGTCCGAAGGATTTTATGGTGATGGAAAGTTATGTAACGGTAAAAGTCCTTATTTTATGCCACGAGATTGTTTTTGCTGCATTTAATCAATTCAAATCACTCAATTACATTCTCTCTTTCACTCATGCATTCATTCAGTAACTATGCACTATGTCATGCATTAAACTAGATGTAAGGATGTAGAAATTAAAAAATATATATATTCTCTGACTTAATAGGTTACAACATACTAGCAGAGAGTATGACATCTAATCACAAAGTATAATAAATTGTTCTATGTCTTTTGATAGAAGTGCCTACAGGGAATAGTAGGAACACTATACAGGGAGTTGTGGCTACCTGGAGGGATAAAGAAAATCTTTAAAAAAGAATAGTCACTAGGGCTGAACATGATGTTTCACATCAGGAGAGAAAGCCAATCCAGGCAGAAGGAACAGCTTGCACAAAGATGCAGAGGCACATAACATCACAGCACGTCTTAGGAACTGTGAATAATTCAGTGTGCCTGGACATAAGAGGAGCTGCAGCTTGATTTAAAACTAGAGAAGAAGCCTATGCCTAGAAAACTACAAGACATGGAGACTCAGACAGTTAGGGGTTTGAAGTAGGAGAGGTACATGATGAAGATTACATTTGAGAAAGTTCTTGTAAGAAGTAGTGTGAAGGATGACTCCCTTGTGGGAAAGGATCTGTGGAACTCTAAAGGTAAGAAGTAAGGTTGAGACAATATTACAAATATATAGGAAATACATGAAGGTGTTTGGACCTGAAGTCAGCAGGGAATGAATGAAAGAGATGCTGAGGAAGCAAGTAGGCTGTGTTTAGTCAGTAAGTGGATTTACGATGGTGAGGGACAGAGCCATTAAGTTTCAAAAGCTTGGATTAGGTGGGTAGGTGTGTAGAATTGATATTCACATACAATGTACAGGAAAGAGTGGTTTTGGAGGGGAAAGACAATGAATTAAATTTGGATACATAGAGGTGCCTATGGAATATCCAAGTGGAGTTGAGGAGAGAGGATTGAGTTAAAGATACAATTCTTAGGGCCATTAGCTGTAAGATGAAATTGCCCAGATAGCATATTAGAGTAAACAAAAAAGGAACAAAATTTGGTGAGCATCAAGATTTTAAGATTAAAAGAGAAAAGTAAAGTATAGAAGTATAGAAGAGGGTATCAAAGAACCATACATTTTGAGTGGTTAAGCTAAATGGGACCATATTTTTATGAAATACATACATTAATGAGATAATATTACCTTGTGCATCAAATTGGTGTAGTCTTTAGTGCTGGAGCTAACAAATATGACAAACACCGTGCAGTATGGCAAGGAGAATTCCCTCTTATTTCAGTTATTCACATTTTCACCTCAATATCCAGTCCATAATATTAAACAGTATCACACCTTCCACTCTATGCACTGAGGTGATCTAAATCCCCTCTTTTCTAAAGAGGTTTATTCTCAATAAATCTTTCTCAACTGGCATTTAAGAGCAAATCAAGTTGAACTGAATCCCAATGCATATGAATAACTGACAAGTTTCTTAACTCTGTCAGAGGTATTTGTATATTTTAGGAAGATGATTACTAATACAAAAAAGTCTTTGATAGTTAGTAGTATTTACTGAGTTTTATGTTAGGCCCAGAGTCAATGAATATAAAAACAAAATGTAGGTCTTACCCTTAAGGTTATTACTACCTAGTAGATTAGAGAGACACACAAGAGTCAATATCAGGAAGGACATAGTTCCATGGGAGCACACAGATGGAAGAAATAAGGATTAGTGAGTGAATGGGGCCAAAGGATGGGTTGTCAGAAGAGATGCCATTTAAGCTAGTTTCATAATCTAATTTGCAAAGTTCAATCCAAATATGTATTATATGTTCTTATTTACTGTGTTTTGACTTAATAATGGTTTATTTAACTCTCATCTGTTTTTCATGTACTCATTTACAGTAGAAACACAGTTTCTTAGTAAATTTACTACACATACTGTTGTCCTCTCAAGGTCTGAAAAAATTGTAACTAATAAAGAAGATGGTAAAAATATCAGAGAGAGAAGCCAACAGACAGAAATGCCCTTAGTAAGTAATGGGCTTAGTTAAAAACTCATCACAAATAATACCCTCATTTATTTTCCAGAAGACTAACGTATACATTCTTTTTATTTTTAGAAAGTTAGCCTGAAGATTATATTAATGAAATTTTAAATTTTATTTTTTCCTTGGTAATTTATTGAATGGACTAACTTATATTCTAGAAAAATGTCTTAATGTTATAATGAATACATAATAGAATTATTTAAGTTAATTTCAGAGAAGCTTAGTGTTAGAAATGAGTGACCATTTTAAACTCCATTCTAAAAATCCCTGACAATTGGTCATCCAGCATCAACCCAAACACTTAAAATGGCAAGAAGCTCATTATTTTACAAGACCTTTCACTTTTCATAGGACTTTCCTTGCATCTCTATTTTATTCAATAGTATTCTATGGTTGTCTTCATAGCGATCTTGAACATTTCATATCCACTTCCTTGATGCCTTTGTATTTTTAATATTAACTCTTAATGTGATTGGGACCTTTGTTCATCTTGCAAGATATCATTGACTCCTGGGATATAGGAAAGCTATCAAGTTTTTAATATTATTCGTGCATCCAGTTTTATTGAAACCTTTTAATTACAATATTTTAATAGTTTATTATCTTTCTTTAATATTTTAAGGAAAACGCCTATTTTTTAAAATAGTGGGTTTTGTCTCCTACTCTTACTTTGTCTTAATATTAACTAAGATTTAATATATATTTATGATGTGTAGCAGCACTATGCTAACACTTTTTATATATTATCTCATTCAACCCTCACAAGAGCTATATGTGAGAACCATTATTCCCATTTTACAAATGGGTAAACAGGTATAGACAGGTAAATAATTTGTTCAGTTAATAAAGCTTGTAAATTACAGAAGAGATGTGAACCTGAATAATCTAACTGCAGAGCCTCAGCTCTCAATCTTATACTTTCTTTATAGTGGCAGGGACTCTAGTATAAAGCCTATAAAAATGGGATAGATTTCTTGCTTAATGACTTTAAAGGAAATCCTTCTCACATTTTACCACTGAGTATGATATTTGTTGTAGATTTCTGCTACATACCCATCATCCAGTTAAGGAATTTTTTCTTTATGTGTAGCATTTTCAGAATTCTCTTTGAGTTTAAATCAGGAGTGAGTTTTAAATTTTACAAATGCTTTTTGGCATCATTATTTATTTATTATTTGTTCCAGTTTGTTAATGAAATTACCTTAAACTAGCTTTTTAAGAATTTTTTAAACAAAAAAAATTGATGCATGAAATTATATTTCAGCATTGTTCTGTAAACCCACAACTTCTAAAATTAATTAATTAATTAAATGGAAAAATTCTATTATGGCATTATATGAATATTCCCTTCATGTAATAAATTTATTTCTTAATGTAGTAAATTACATTAATAGGGACACAAATCTATTAATCCTAATGTATTATTCTATAACTATGCTGTTATATTTGGTTAACTAATACTGCATTTCGAATTTTTACATCTTTCCTTAAATAATATTGAACATGGGATTACCATTCTGATCAAATGTTTATAAAACTTTTCATCTTTTTCTGTGCATTGGAATCGTTCTGTAAAACATTATTTGGCAAAATGGGTCCATTAGATTACCTGTCCTGGAATAATTTTAGTGGTGACTTTCAGATTGTTTTTTTTTTCCCTCCATGGCTATTGTTTTATTAACTTTCTACTTTTTTCTTGAGTCAATTTAATCATTTACATTTCCCTCAAAATAATTTAGTATAGATTTGAAATTTTTAGTATAAAATTATACTTAGTAGTCTTGTGTGATTTAAATTTGTCTTCATATATGTAGCTTTTTTCTTTTCTCATGTCCAATGTTGTTCAGTTGTACCTTCCCACTTTTTTTTTTAATGAAACTTTCCAAAGATTTATCTATCTAATTGATCTTTTCAAACAACCATTGAGATTTGCTTTTCTGTTAATTGCCTTTTCTTTGTCTTTTATATTGATTTGTTTGTCTTTTTTATTGATTTGTAAGAGTAGTTTATATATCCTATCCACTGATTTATGTTTTTGAAATTATCTGCTTTATTTCTGTGGCTTGTTTTAATCTATGTTGGTTTTGTAATGCAGAAAAATTAAAATTTTATGTGGTCAAATACATGTAGCTTTTATTACAACTTTTATTTATATTTTTTATTTATAAGAATCCCTCAACTCCTAAGTTATGCATATGATCTCCTATATGAGATCTTATATTTATTATTTTTTATTTTACATTTAGTTTTTAATTCCATCTGGAATTTATTATTTTGTGGTGTGAGGTATAGGCTCAATGTTCTTTTTTTTCTTTTGGATAGTATCATTTATTTAGTGTCATTTATTAAATAACCCACCCTTTTCATACTGAATTTAAATAACATATTTGTGATATACTAAATTCTTATTTATTGGGATATATTTCTGAGCTCTCTATTTTGTTTTTATTATCTAATAGAATGTCTCTATGTCAATAAAATATTGCTTTAATTTAATAATACATTTAAACATTTGTAAGGCAAATATCCCCACACAATTTTTCTGTATCATAATTTTTTAAGATATTTCCAACACATACTTTCATATCAACATTAAGATCATTGTACTAGGTGTCAAAAGAAAATAAACCAATTTTCCTAATATTTATTTGCTAATAGTTTTCCCTCCCTCCCTCCCTTCCATCTTTTTTTTTTTTTAATTTGTAATCTAGAGTAAATTCCAGTTCTTCCCTACTTCTTTCTCCAATCCTAATACCAAAAACTCTTTTAGGGAAAAGGCCCACTTAAAACAGTTGGGGGGTGAAGTGGTATCCTTTGAGTAAACACCGGACAGAGTCAGTACCTCAGTGTACAGAAGCTGAGGAAGGGAACACTGACGTGCTCAAATATTCTAATGCAAGTCTTCAAATCAGTTCCTCTGAGCATTATGTTGCTCTTTGCATTTGTTGACACTTAATTTTGCTTACCTTGTTGCTCTTATTTGTGCTTGGGACTGTATTTGGTGCAGTCTTGTTTTTCTCTTAGTCTGAATCTATATGCTTTCTGTGTTTCAGGAAACCTTCACATTTTCCTCTTAGGTTTATAGGTGATTTTGTTTGCCAATTATGTTTTGTTGTTGCTGGTTTTGGTTTGTTTTCTTCTGAATCTTTCTGTTTTGACTTGTTTTTTTTTTTTTTTTTTTTTTTGGTTTCCTCTGTCATTTCTCATATCATAAGAGATTTGAGAAGAGCTGTACATGAAGACAGTGTGAAATAGAACTCTAAATTTGCAGGAGAAGGTCTAAAAGGAAGCATATTTCTAAATGCTGCTTAAAATGTGTCTATGTTCTAAAATGAATCTGTTTTTCCCAGACCAAAAAAAATAAAAATAAAAAAGAATTTATAAGAGAAATAAAGTATCTTGGGAGATAGAAAGAAATCATGACCAAAAGGAAAAAAAAAATACAAAAATGTTTTCATTCCTAGTTAAGCAATTAAGAAAGATGAGGATTTAAAAACCCATTTTGTCATGTTGGCTAAAATCATTAAAACCACAGTTCCTTGCCTCATATAAAATAACTTTTATGTCATTTAGACACTTAGTTTCTTTCCTTCCCTTTCCAGGCAAAATTAGTAGCTCACTCTTCGAAGCTCTTGAAGGTTTCAGAGCTGTCACTTTTCTATTAATTATCACAAATTATTATTATGAGTTGCAAAGATACTCATATCCTTGACAATGTTCTGAGTTTTTCAAGGGCAGGGCCTACATTTTCTTTTCTTTGAGCCTAGTGTGTATTAGGTGTTAAATAAATGTCTCTTGTCTTAATAAAGTCATTAATTTTTTTTCTTTATACTGTTTAACATTATCTCTTATCTTGTGTAACCAAATAGCTAACAATTTCTTTGAAGATAGGAAGCATGACATGACTTATTATTATTGTAGAGCCTAGCATAGTGTTATACACATGGCAAGCACCTAATGAAGGAATGGTTTGCTTAAGGTCACATATTGTGGGTAAAGCAGAGCATTAATGAATGTATTGACTCACATTTCTGTTTCTTTTACTGTTGCTTACATACAGATTTGCAGCCACCATCAACTGAGCATTTGCTAAGTGGTACAAGCTTTGGTCGTGCTACTATCAAAAAGTTACTGGGCGTAACAAGTCACATCTCACGCTTCTCAGCAAAATCAGTTAACAATTCAAATGGATAATTCAAAGAAGGCTATTTCTCATTGGATATTTGAACACGTGTGTCATGCTGTCAGCTCACATATCAGTCGGGATGGGTTGGAAGTTCCTATGAACAACCTTAGTTCATTAGACATTAAACCAAACAGATCCCATGAGGAAGCAAAGAATGTTGTCCACAGCACCATCCAAACAGAAGCAGGAAGGTATAATTCTCAAGTTCACACATCTTCCCAGGGTTACACACAGCTTAAGCATGGGTTTGCATCATCAGTTATTAGAGCAATCACTATTTCACCAGAAAAGCCCAGATCAACCAAAACATCAACATGTGTTGATTTGCCTTGCTTTTTTGGTGTTTCCTGTGTGCCAACCACAGATGGTCACTTCAAATGTGGACGCTGTCCCTTTGGGTATTATGGAAATGGCATCAACTGCAAAGGTAGTATGAAAACTCCTCAGAAGATACAAAGAAACTATCTACTTCAAGTTTAAGTCATTAAGATACGTTTTTATATTTATTCCTTTCTATTTATTTCATTTAGATTATTATTTCCATATATCTCTTCATTTTTGTGATTCTCTTTACATTTTGAAGAAAAAATAAAAGTGAGTTTTTCTGAGTTTTTAAAATAATGTTAATATATATATAGAATTATAGCTATATTATATATGATAAATGTAACATTTATTGAGTATATGCCATATGTCAGGGTCTATGGAAACATTCTCATATCATACAATCCATAAGAACCCCACATAGTGGGAGTTATTGCAGAACCTCAGAAGATCAGCTGACTTTCCTGAAATTAAGTAGCAAAGCAGCTAAAAGAAGGATGTGGATATAGGTCTGATTAGCACTGTGGTCTAGGTTCTTTACAGTTCACAGTGGACATTTAGCACTTCAAATTGCTGGTGTTGACTTTACCTTTTTTATAAAATAGGTTTCTCTGTAATTCCTATTTGTTCTTTGAGAAGGAAAAGAAGTAAGTCACTTTAATTTTGAAAGGAGTGTTTACATCTTTTCACAATTATCATCACTTTTATTTTATGCAAAGCAAATTTTTAGCATCAACTCTGTAAAATCTTTTTTTTTGTTACTGTTTTTTGTTTGTTGTTTTGTATTTTGGTTTGCTTGAGACCAACTTTAAGTAGTAGAGCTGTTGGAAAATTCCCTGTGCTCTCTGTATTAGAGGTACACCATTTTTTTCCTCTTTTTCTGTAGGCATAATAACAAAACTCCTCAATACCTAAATGTT
Organism: Tolypeutes matacus; assembly: GCA_026826555.1. NCBI lineage: Eukaryota > Metazoa > Chordata > Mammalia > Cingulata > Chlamyphoridae > Tolypeutes > Tolypeutes matacus. The sequence goes on along the minus strand of JAKSZT010053770.1, from coordinate 55,955,366 downwards.
TATAATATAAAACTACTTATTACAAGGAACAAAACAAAACAATCTCATGCATTTCAGTCACTTCACTAAGTGTTAAATACTAAATAGTTAAAAGCTATCAAGTAGGTAGAAGTTTAAGGAATACAAAACTCTAAGCTTACAATATATCCCTGGCTTCTTGCTCTTTGAAATACTAATTATCCCTGTCATTCACATAATTAGCTAATTAGTATATGCTTTAGTTGTCTGGCTGCTAAAACAAATACCAAACAATCGATTAGTTTAACAACAGGAATTTTTGGTCCATGATTTTTTTTTTTTTTTTTTTTTTTTTTTTTGAGGTACCACTGGGGACTGGGGATTGAAGCTGGGGCTTGACCACTGAGCCACATCAGCTTCCCTGAGTTGGTTTTTTCATTTGTTTAACTTGTTGTTCATTTTGTTTTTTCAGGAGGCACTGGGAACTGAACCTAGGATCTCCCATGTGGGAGGTGGGAACTCAACCACTTGAGCCACATCCACTCCCCTGGTCCATGATTTTTGAAGCTAGAAGGTTTTCTTCCTCCCAGGTCCTGGGCAGGTCAGTAACTTCTGGCTTGCCAGCAACCCTTGGGGTTCCTTGGCTTTTCTTTCCCATGGAGATGTCCTCTCCTTTCTCCTCCAGGTTCTGTAGACTTCCAACTTCTACTCTTCCAAGTAGCTTTGTCTTCATAGTCTCCAGTAATAGGATTAAAACCATCCTATTTCAGTTGGGCCACACTTTAACTAAAGATAACATCTTCAAAAGGTCCTATTTAGAAGCAGTTCACATGCACAGTACTGGTTTAAGATTAAAAACACAGGTTTTTTTTCCCCAAGGGTATTTAATTCAACCTTCCACAGTTATCTGAAATTTATCCATTTCCCTCTGAAAAAGACTACAATCTCATTTATGGTTAGCAGCCATCTCTGGCATCAGGTTCTGCAATGGGAGTGGAAGTTCCACACATGGAACTTCTTTCCTACACCATTAACCTTTTCCTAATCATTCTAGAAGTAAAATAAATGTAAGGGAAAAAAGGATTATAAGGGTATATATATATATATAGTTATTGTTTGAGTATCAAAGTTTTGAAATTTCAGATAATTTTTTCATAAATAAGTCTTATATGTAGACTATATCAACAATTTAGCCTCTTTATCCTTGATTTTTGCAGCCATTTGTAGACATCCATGTGGAATAAGGGGAGCATGTGTTGCCCCAAACACCTGCAAGTGAAAACCTGGTTACACTGGTTCACCGCCAAACTGGTAAGTAACAGTACTCATTAGTTTGCCTAGTGAATTTTAATTGATAATTAATATGTCTAAACCATGAGCTTTATTTTATACAGCTGTATGCCATCCTGATTGCAAAAACCATGGAAAATGTATTAAACCTAACATTTGTGAATGTCCTCCAGGACTTGGTGGAGCAACCTGTGAAGGTGATAATTCAAATTAAAAACCAAGTAATAGACCCAAAATAAAATAATTTTTCCTTTAAAATCTTTTAAAAATACAATTCAGTTTTATTGCACATATACTAATATATATTTATTACTGCTGGAAAAAGACTATGAGGTTTTTAAAATATTTATTAAAAATGATTTGTAGATTTAAAAAATCTCAAAGTTTCTAAAATCAGAGATCCAAACAGCAGAATTTTTTTGTGTTTACTAAAATTATCTTTTGCAATAATTTATTGAGATTTAGTTATAAGGTGCCAATCTATTTCTACAAATATTTTAGCTTCAAGCACCTAATTATTGAATGGCTTCTCAAATATATGATTCCAAGGAAGTATTAATGCCAAATAGAAAATAACAGGCAGTTAGAAGAAACCTCAACAGTGATTTTTTAAAAATGTATATCTGTACCTATACAATTCCATTGCTTTGGTTTTGAAATCTTAAATGGAGAATTTATGAAATGACGTACCTAAAATGGTTATTTTAATGAAACAAATTTGTTTTTTTTTAAATAGCAATTTAAAATAATATAGTTTGTTAGGTGGTTTATATAATTGTTGAAAAATTGTTACTTACCTTACATGATTTCATGACAAGGCAAGGTACATATTAACAAATTGAAATAAGTTTAGGGTGAACTACTGGAAACATTCAATGTGAATCACATATAAAAATAACTATGAAAATATAGAAAATTTTTCCACTTGTAATGATACGTAAGTCCAAGTCTCACTTTTCAGAAGCAACCTAAGATAATGTATTTCCATCAAGTTAAATAAAAATTTTATGAAACAAAATATACTGATGATTTGGGAGTGTTTTTGAAGTTTTAACCCATTTAGTCAGTCCCATAGAGCTAAACTTCACAAAAGAGAACTGAGCTCGTTGTTAATTGTGCTTACAGCAAGATTTCTATTTTGGCTGTGTTTCATAAATAAAAACTGACTTTTTCATTAAGAGCTGGCTTAATAACATAATCTGTCTGCAGAACATTGTAACCCTCCTTGTTAACATGGTGGCACATGTTTGACTGGAAATCTCTACACTTGTCCTTATGGTTTTCTAGGACTAAGGTGTTAAAAAAAGTAAGCAAAGCTTTCTTGCAGTCTACTCTATTGAAATTGCTCATTTGAATCATTGATGACTTTTAACACTAACTGAGATGACAGAAACCCTAAGTAAAGAACACATTATTCATGATTTAATACCACTGTTACCTGCCCATCCTGTATATCCCTGGTTGCAACCAGAAGTGTCCAATACTTAGATAAAGAAGTTTGTTCTTAGAAGCAATCTACTCTTGACCCTATCCATGACCCTTGCTTTGAGAAAACAGGAGTTCCTATTTGATAATTTGCATATAAATTTATCTCCTCTAATTTATGTCTATGATTGCTTTCAACAGTAACTAATAATTTTCCCAAAGTGCCACCTCTTGTTTACTGCTCGGTGGTTTTCTCCTTTCCCCATCCCTATTAGTAAAAAATAACTGAGTAAGAATCAAACAGCATCCAAAGCCAAAGTATAAATTATGTTTTTTCTTTCTCTCTGATATTATTCATTATCAGATATGCTTGGTATTTATAAGCTAGTTAGGTAATTGCCAACAACATGACTATTCCACACCTAATTTACTGTTCTTTTATGTTTATTTTATTATCTTAGTGGTTTGTAACAGACACTACGAAAATGGAGGTGAGTGTCTTACACCAGATGTTTGTCAGGGCAAACCTGGCTGATAGGGGCCCACTTGTAGTGCAGGTAAAATCAGAACTGTTTTCAGTGAACAAGCCAGTTAAAAGAAACTTAAAATGTGCCAATGTCCTAAAGGCTTGCACCAAAGAAACATAAAACTGATCTGACGAAAATGGCATGAAGTGTTGTTTCAAATGGATTTTTTAATGCCCTTTCATCCTTGTTCTTTTTCTTTTTAGATTAGATTATAAACTGCTTTACAACTTTACTGTAATCCTATTCAACCAATTTTTTTGCCTTTAAATTTCCCTCATTCCACTTGTCTTATGATGGAGAGAAACATGTTTGCTGCATCTTCTATGACCTAATTTGTGGACATTCTATTTCATTAGCATCTAAGCAGTTACAAATTAAGCAGACACCCATCATGTTACTGCATAATATAACTCCATTTATTCATCAAAGTAACAGACATGCTTCCTTGGTAGCAGCATTTGTGGTTATCTGTGTTCAATCTAATGCCCATTGTAATCTAATGACTTTTCTAATATCAATTAAATTCAACATTTATGGCTTACCAACTATGTGTGAAGTATGATGTAAAGGGAATCAACGATTAACTTGATTTTTGCCCTGATTTATATTAGTTTTTCATTAGCAAAGGAAACTCAGGTTATTGTTATTTTTTTAAAAAAAGATACAAAGTGGAATAGGATAAATAATGCACAGTAACTTGGAATCAGAGAAAAAAGAAATTAAGTCTAGCAAGTGGAGTTCAAAAGAAAATAGTATGAGGTAGACTTTAGAGAATGGGTAAAATATGGGCTGACAAATGGAATTAGAGGTGCCTTTCTTATTGGAGCAAAGGTAAAGAAGCAAAAATAGAATTTTGTTAAGCGTCCTAGGACTGGAAGGCAATGTTACTGTTTGAGTTGCAGAGTATAATTAAAGAGCTATGCATGGACATGTGCTTTTGAACAGACTACAAACTGTTAGTGCTGTTGAATTGTCGTCTTTTGACATCCAATCATTTCTTCAGTTGACTGAGGGCATTCTGAATTCTAATCATAGCCTACAAGTCCCTGGCTTGGCATTATTTGTAAAGCTATTGAAGATATTTCCAAAGCTATTATCCAGTAATGTCATTCCTCCTCTTTTGTGTTTGGTAGAGTGTAATCAATGATATGTTATCGTTTTTACTTGGAGTAAAAGTGAAACATTTCATTGTACACTGTTTTTGTACTTCTGTGTAGCTTTCATTTTTTAGATAATAAAACTTTTATCTCTTTCCCTCCTGCTGTTCATTAGCTCTGTGTGACCCTGTTTGCCTCAGTGGTGGTTACTGTTACAAGCCAAACACTTGCCTCTGTCCAAATGGATTCTTTGGTGTTCAGTGTCAGAATGGTAATTATTCTTTCGTTATAATAAAAAGGCAAAGGGAAAATTAGACATAAATATAGCTCTGAGTAAACACAATGATAATAGTTTCAAATGGGAAGATGTGTTTTTTTCCTCTCTTTCTTCAGATGTTGCAAGTTTTGGCACCAAATGATGGTTCATAGAGCTATATCAGAGTTATTACATAAAACAGTTATATTTATCTGATGTGTATTTGACTTGCAACTTTGGCACTTGTCCATACAGTTTTGTAGGACCAAGGTATGAAACAAATAAACAAAATTCTCTCGCAGTGTATTATAATTAATTGATTGGTTTATGGTCCATCCAATGCCTACTATTATCCCATGATCTCTCTTGACTGTAGTTTAATTAAACATTCATGAAAAGTCTGCTGTGTGCAGCACTATGCATGGTGATGTGGGACATAAAGAGCCACCAGCTTTCCCATCATGGCCTGCTATTTTTGACACCTTCTATCATATAATTAGTGCTAAAGGTTTTATCAGAATAATGGGAATTCTCTGAGGCTGACAGTGTAAGCAGGAATTAATAATGTCAATATTCCAAGTATAGCAGGGAGCTGTGTAAAATGACAGCTTCCCACCAAACTGAGAAGGCTACGTCAGACCAAAGAAAGACTCAGCTAAGTCCAGCTTGGCAAGCAAAGAGCGTTTAATAGGGGGCTTACGTGGGGCCTCACCCTCGATGGTCTGGATGGGAGATCCTCTCTTGGAGAGACCAAGGCTGGCTGTGGCCTAAGTCCTCATCTGTGGCTGCGGGCGGAAAGTGTGGCACTTCTGAGGCTGGAGCTGCACTTGCCACAAAGCAAGAGGGATCTTTAATACTATATGTCTGCGGATGGTGAGGGCATGTGTCGGGGGAGCATGATTAAAAAGTGCAGTGCTCAAGACTGATAATCAAGGACGAGACATTCACAATATTTCCCAGTAGGGCAGAAGTTTCACAGTAACTACACAAAACAAGCATTTACAATGTTTGTCAATGAGGCTGCTACATCTTTCTATTGAATAAATTATTCTTAGAGCTTCCTGGGAGAGAAGTCCAGGCCTACAAATTTTACTTTTCAGTCACAAGCTCACAAACAGTTCTTTCTCAAGGATGACTGTATAATTATTAAGAAATGAAATGCTGACTAAAAGGGGAACAAACTGGAAAGGTTGTGGGAAAAATACAAAGCCAGATATGATACAGTCAATAAATAGAATTTAAAAAGTATTCTCTGCATCTTCATATTTAGTGAATCTCTACAAAATGTAGAATAGATTTTACTTCAGACCACATCATAATCCCACTCATAAAATCCAAACTTTCCTTGCCATGTTATACTGTGATTTGTTGTTACCTACCCCACCCTTCTTTTTTTTTTAATTTGGAGATTGAGGATGAAATTGGCAGAAAACAAACCATCTCTCTAATACTAGATATATGAGCATAAGAAATGAGTTTCTCTAATTCAGATTTCCTTAAGGAACTAGTTTGAGAAATAAAAGAAGTAAAGGCTAAATTAAAGCAAATCTTGAAAACTAGAAGAACTAAACCCATTCTGAAGAATTATATGTGGTGTTGAGCAGAAAATGTAAGGAAGGAAATGAGAAGCCTACATTTCACATGCTGCTTGAATAGATGGAAGCTATAGTAAGAAAAATTTTCTTTCTCCAAAATGTATATGCCAGACTATGGCCTGGATAAAAGAGGAAATCTCTAAATTACTCATTTGAATTAAAAATTATCTGTTTATGAATGAGAGTTATGGTTCATTGTAGAGATACAAAATGTCCTTCTGTGAGCTAGAGTGGATGTACATCACTATTGCAGGGTGGTGAGACTATGGAGAAGCTTGGGAAAAATACACTTTGTGTGATCTATTGGTTGTGGTTAACAGCAATACTGTAATAGTCTTGCATCAATGCAAAAAATGTACTCTGTTGATAATTCAGGTACATGGAAAAATTGTGTCAAATATATGCTATAGACCATGGTTGGTGGTAATAATCTTATGATATTATGTCATATTCTGTAACAAATATTCCACAATGGTGTGGTGTGTTGGTTAACAGGTGTTTAATGGGAATTCCTCACATGGGCATGATTGTTTTATAAGTTCACAAACTCTGTAATAAAAATATATTAAAAATAATAGGGTGGGTTGGGGGAAAATACACCAAGTATAAGATATGGATGGTAGTTAGTAACAATATTTTGATGATTCTCTTGCATAGATTGTAACTAATGTTTCACAACAATACAAGATTTTGGTGGAGGGGGGTGTATGGGAGCCCTGTATGATGTTATGCATGTTTATTTTATAAGTTCACAATTTTTACTATATACTTATTGTTTATGTATATTCATGTATGAATGTTATACTTCAAAAAATATATATATTAAACGTTTTCAAAAATGTCCTGTTTACAATGGGTTCACACCCACAGGAATGGTTTATATTTAAGAACAATTTTATCCTGGGTACATGCAGCTTCAAACTAACTCATAGCAGCATCAGGTAGGAAATATATATGGAGGGGTGGGGAGTTGCTCAGCAATTGTATATAAAGTGGCCTGGAAATTCTTACTTAGAAGGTTATATTTAAGTAAAGGAAAATATTCTCATTCTGTAGCCTTGGATTTTACAAAATTTGAGTCTGGCTTTGCAAGGATCTGGTGTAATGATCACCTTGAGAATGAAGGCAGGATGAAGGATAGAAGCAATGAGCATGGCAAGACATGCCATGTCTTCCTTATGTTTCTTCTTCTTACTTCCCACCTCAATTAGTTCTGTCCTTGGACTACTCTCGGTCCAGAAACCTTCATAAAGTTACATAGGGTAGAGCTGGAGGAAAGGGGACCAGTGTGGGCAATTCAGATTTTCCATTAGAATATTCCAGACCTTGTGGTCAGAGGAGGATAATTGCTTCTCTGTGTCTTGGGCTTACAATACTGTCTCTTTCTACACAGTTCCATAGAGGAACCCCCTCAGAATTGAGTGATACCTGCATGGCCCCAACAAAAAAAAAAAGAAAAAAAAAATTATCTGTTGAATACATGCCATGTACTTAGAGACTGAGAAACACGCTGCTGTAGTAGCGAAAGAACAGGTTTTGGAGTTAGCTAGTCTCTACAAATTCCTAACTGATACGGACTTTGGAAATTTACTTAAACTTTCTAGGCCTCAGCCTCCGCCACTTTCATGTGTGACCTTGACAATGCTGTGAGGTTTTAGATATACAGTGGGCCACCTGCACATGAAGTAGACAATCAGTTCATGCTTAGTCACCATTAAATATTATTATTATTATCATTAAAACATGCTATGGCTGATGCAGAAGAAATAAAAGCATGATCTTTACCCTTATCGGATCATATCTCCTTATGAAGCCAAATGGTAGGAAGGGAAGCTGGCACATCCACCAAGAGCTGTTGAATAAAATCAGGCCAAATATGATAACAAATAAAAGTGAGGAGCATATACTGTGTGAGCTATTGGGTTTTGAAAAAGGAAGAGAGGAATTGAGCTAGAAAAATCAGGAAAGGGCTAAACTATTAATATGCAAGGGTTGAAATGTATGGCTGGAGAGATGTTTGATGCCATGAGTCCATTCCAGAAGGAAGGTGAGCCCAGATGACTTGACTCACTTTGGGGTGTAATGGAAGATTCATCTGAGGCCTATAAAAGCTCCAAAACAAATGTAAGAGTGTGGGTTTAATCATAAATTTCCTTTTCCTAAAATGGGATTAGGGATGAGCATGGCCAAGCCTGCGTTTTATGCCCTTTTCTCATATATTATTTCATAATATATATATTTATTTATTTATAAATGTGGTATAGCAAGTTTAACCATCATAGTTTATAGTTTTTGTTTTTGTTTTTTTTAGTTTTAAATTTCTAATCGAGTTTGTATATATGTTACTAGAATAAAAAAAAAATTTAAACCATAGGACTGTATAACATACAGTGAACCATGATGTAAACCACAGAGTATGGTTAATAGTACAATTATAATGTTTTTTCATCAGTTGTTACAAATGTACCACACTAATGCTAAGTGTTAATAATAGGGGGATATATGGGAACTCTATTTTCTGCATAATTTTTCTGTAAACTTACAACTTCTCTAATAAAAATAATTAAAGAAGGGAAACGGATGTGGCTCAAGCGAGTGGGCTCCTGCCTACCATATAGGAGGTCCAGGGTCCGATTCCTGGGGCCTCCTGGTGAAAGGCAAGCTGGCCCACGCAGGAAGCTGGCCCAAGCAAAGAGCTGGCCCACGTGAAGTGGTGGCCTGCACGGAGAGCTGGCACAGCAAGATATGCAACAAAAAGAGACACAGAGGAGAGACAATAAGAAACGCAGCAGACCAGGGAGATGAGGTGGCGCAAGAGATTGAGTGCCTCTCTCCCACTCCGGAAGGTCCCAGGATCAGTTCCCACTGCCACCTAAAGAGAAGACAAGCAGACACACACACACACAGCAAATGGACACAGAGAGCAGACAGCAAGTGCAAAAACACCGGGGGGGAGGGGGGATAAATCTTTAAAAAAAAAAAAAAAAGAAAAATATTACAAAGACATTGGCCCACCCCCAGAGATTCTGATTTCATTGTACTGGGGTGCATCCGGGCCATAGAGAGTTTTAGCAATTCCCCAGCTAATTCTAATGTACAGTCCAAGTTAAGAACCTTGCCCTAATGATGTGAAAGACCTTCTTCTGTAAGGCTGTATCACTTTATTCATCACCACAACTTCTTACCTCATACATTTAGTTGTCTGTAATATATTTTATTAGACTTTGCATCCTCAGTGCCTGCTTCAGTGAAGAGAGAGGTGTTCAGCACACAGGTTTTGAGTGAATGAAGGAATAAAATTACTTCATGTTTATAAAAAATTTTTTTCTAATCATAGGCATTTCCTATGATGTAACTACAATAGAAAGAATTAATCTTCCTTAATAAATACAAGTAATCTTGAGTTTTATAAATGTTAAGGAACAGAATTTGCAAGAACAAATTTCTCCATTAATAAAAAAGTATCAAAATAATGCCACATGAGAGAACGTGGTTTCAGACATGAACCATAAAATGCTTAGCCTAAAGTAATGGAAATCATCCATTCACTAGAAGGCATTCAATTATATTGTTTTTATACTTAATATATTTAAATACTACATTATTTCATTTAATATACTCCTTTGAAAGCAATGGAATTTTTTTTTAAGTATTTGGAAATAAAAAAGCAGCTATTTAAGATGTTTCTCATGCAAACTGGGAGTCAGTCTACACCAGCCTGGTTATCAAAGTCAGTTAATATGGCATACATTTTTAAAATACAAACTAATTCCTAGACTCAAATTAGTACCATCGATTTCATAAATTATTAATCCATATAATTAAGATTTGGTGAAAGACTAAATTTTTAAAATTACAGGCAGGTTTACCTGTTTAATATTCAAAAATAATTATTTAAGTTTCATATCTGGAAGAAACATGAAACAATAGTAATTTTTTCATAAAAGATGATACATATCAACCTCTGAATTCCATGAAACAGAATCATATACATAGAAGTTACTAGTAAAAAGTATTCAAGATTACCCAATAAATGATTCCTGACAAAACCAGGAATTTATTATTGAGAAGATTTTTACTAGGCATTTACAGGAATTAGTTACATATAAAACTCTGCCTTTATTACTTCACCAGGTATTCAAAAGTTTATTTAAAATTATTTTCTAATTATCATGTGATGTGACAGATTGTTGAGATTTTTTCTAATATCCATAAGAACATGTACATTCTTATTTTGAGCTAGGTTTTGACTTTTTCCCCTTGGTTTTGTCTAGAACATTTCACTCTTTATTCAAAGTACAGCAATCTAGAAGTTAAGGCTCATAATATTTGTACTTTACTACCAAAGACTCCATTGGTTATGAACACTTCACCAATAAAATTTCAACTTGTGCTTATCCACTAGCAGTTTATAGCTACAAGCGTTGTGTTTTGTGATTTAGAAAGGACAGCTTTAATGACTTGCAGTTGTGATCTTTTATGTTAATGGCACATCCTTCTGCCTTATGGCCCTATAGATAACAAGTACATGATACAATATATAATACAAAATAATTGAATATGTAGTATTCACAGATTGCTTGCATGTGTTCTTTTAGCAACCTGTCACCCTCCCTCTAAGAATGGTGGCCATTGCATGAGAAATAATGTGTGTCCCTGTCATAAAGGATACACTGGTAGCAGATGCCAAAAAAATAAGATACCACTAAATGTACTTGGCAAATACAGGTAAAGCAAACATAAAACTATTGCTATTTATAGGCTGACAGTTCATATTTTTACCTTAAGGCATCTGTGACCCCATGTGCATAAATGGAGGAAAATGTGTGGGACCAAACATTTGCTCTTGTCCTTCTGGTTGGAGAAGGAAACAATGCATCAAACGTAAGAGCAATACTCTTAAAATGCTAAAGCACTCATCTTTTATGGGAACATAAAGCAGAATTTGAAACAGAGAATTTTTTCTTGTTTTTATTTGGTATTTGCTCCTGCTTTGGTAGGTATCTTTTTGAAACAGAGAGTAAAGTGCAAAGTCCTCTAAACTCATTCTTTTCAGGTTAGCAGAGGAGGAGGGTATATTTTCCAGACTGTCTACCACACTTCCCATGATAAATGGTAAGTCTTTAAGTCCTTGCCTCCTAATTTTAAGTAGGGGTTAGAAGAGGTATTTACAAGTGACTAGTTCCTTGGGCTTTACCTCAGACCAAGCAATTCAGAACCTCCTAGGTGGGGTGCCTCTGCTTTCAAGTCTGGTTAGTTTTTGAGATGATGTCTGTAATATTGGCAGCTGTCCTCATTCAAGTGTTTCATTTTCCCTCTCTATGAGATTATTATTTAAAATTAGCAGCTATTTCAGTGTATTTGTTGAATTAAAACACAAGCAACAGGGAAGCGGCTGTGGCTCAATCAGTAGGGCTCCCGTTTACCGTATGGGAGGCCCCGGGTTCGGTTCCCGGGGCCTCCTGGTGAAGGCAAGCCCGCCCACACGGCGTGGTTGGCTGACACCCAGCGAGCACAAGCAGCAAGGGGGGGATAAATGAATAAATAAATAAAATCTTTAAAAAAAAAAAAACACAAGCAACATAAATGTCCAGCAATTGGTGGAAAGTTAAAGCATGATGCATTCAAATAATGGAACATTATTTGAATTAAATTAAAATCACATTTCTAAGAATATGTAGGGACATTTGAAAAAGTTATTGATAACATGTTAAGGGAAAAAAAGATCTTTTACATATTTGACTCTTAACTAGTGCCTCGCTTTTCTTTTTTTTATAAAAATGTTTGTGGTTTTTTTAAATAAGATTAGATGTGGTTTAATTTTTTTATTTGTTTATATTTCTATTTGAAGCTATCTGCTTTCAGAAATGTAAAAATGGTGATGAATGTATTGCCCCAAGCACATGCCATTATCCTCCTACTTGGGAAGGAGTGCAGTTTTCTACTACACATTATGAACCTAAATCTTCTATAATAATTAAAAAAGTATACCTTTAGGAGAAACTCATTGGGGAAAAATTCCAGCATACTGATGATTTTTAAAAAATGATTTTAGAAATAAAGGCAAATCTTGGTCAATTTTATATCCATTTAAAATAAGAAAGTATAGTATAAGATATTAGTGTTTTGGGGTGACATAGGTAGTTTCAAAATATGGCCTGTGAATCATCAATAAAGTTCCCTCAGGTGGGCTAAAAAGGGTTTTAATAAGAGAAGTTTTAAAGCTTTTTTTCATATTATAGCATAAATATATACCCACTGTGGAAATGTTATAAAATATATAAGTGTATAAAAATAAAAAATTAATCACACCAAATTCCAGCACCCAAAGCTAAGTTGTGTATTGTATTTTTTTTAATGTATTTCTATTCAGTTTTAATCAAACGTTTTTATATAGGCAGTATCTCTGAATAAAATGGAAAATAAAATTTTGTGAGATTTTGCATTATGAAAATTTGTAGTAATATAAAAATATTAACAAAGATTAAGGGCAAAATTTGAAATCCTCCAAAATTTTTTCAAATGTTCAATAATCACATAAATTCAAAACAGGTGGTCCAAGTATATTATAAACTGAAATCACACAATTGAAAAATGAACATTCTTTGTCACTAGAATATCTTTTTCAATATCTTGTGAACCCATCTGTTGTCTCTGTGCATCAGAAATTCTGAAATTAAATAATTTTATGACCTTAGACTTTATTAGTCTTTGCTATAATTTACATACTTTATCCTAGAAAGAAATTATCAGAGCATTTATTAAGTGCTAGTACTTACATAAGAAACATGTGCTCAAAAATAGACATTTTGACTAGCAGTTCTACAGTAAATTGCTAGGAAGAAGAGTTAGCAACTACAATTTGGGCTGCTCATTCTGGAGAGAGGACTTAAGGACCATGAGATGTAATTTTGAGATGCTAAAAGCAGATTAATGAGAAAATGTGCTCCAATGGCTGGTTTTCTGAGAAACACAATCACAGTTTGTTTACCCTGCAGCTCCTTTCTGTGCATTACAAAAAACCCTCTTCCTCAAATGTTTTACTTCCAACTCCAGAAACCATCCCACTGTAGTGACAGTTATTTGAACAAGATGCTTTACTGCCATCTGCTGGAAATTTGTTGTAATAAGTATTCAAAGCTATGATGTCAACCATGTGACTGATGTGGTAGAACCCTTGTGCATTACACAGTCTGCTCAACCATATACAGCAGCCCTGATGAAAATGCGTCCTCTCAATGTTGTATTTATACCAAAGGGAACATTATTTTTGAATTATGCAAGCTTCCAATTAGGTATTGAATCAGTATCCCTCTCATGAAAATTGAATGTATTGTTTATAATTTTACATTCTGCTTTTATTTTCACTCAGTATTACTTAATAACATTTCCCATGTCCTTAAGAAAAAAATGGGAAAAAAATGACATACAATTATTAAGACATAATTTCAAATTAAATATTAAATTTCATAATATAAGTACCATGCTGTACTTGAACTTTCCCCTTAACTTTTTGAATTTTAAACATTTTTTACATTATTTCTATTTAAGTATTATAAGCATTTTCTACATAGATAGATAGATAGATAGATAGATAGATAGATAGATAGATAGATA